>SJYT01042979.1:5956-23018 GCA_006410635.1 Cephalophus harveyi | reverse complement strand
GAAGATCATGGCATCTGGTCCCATCACTTCATGGGAAATAGATGGAGAAACAGTGGAAACAGTGTCAGACTTTATCTTTTTGGGCTCCAAAGTCACTGCAGATGGTGACTGCAGCCATGAAATCAAAAGACACTTACTCCTTGGAAGGAAAGTTATACCAACCTAGATAGCATATTCAAAAGCAGAGACATTACTTTGCCAACGAAGGTCCGTCTAGTCAAGGCTATGGTTTTTCCAGTGTTCATCTATGGATGTGAGAGTTGGACTGTGAAGAAAGCTGAGCACCAAAGAATTTAGAGTCCCTTGGACAGCAAGGAGATCCAACCAGTCCATCCTAAAGGAGATCAGTCCTGGGTGTTCATTGGAAGGACTGATGCTGAAGCTGAAACTCCAGTACTTTGGCCACCTCATGCGAAGAGTTGACTCATTGGAAAAGACTCTGATGCTGGGAGGGATTGGGGGCAGGAGAAGGGGATGACAGGATGAGATGGCTGGATGGCATCACCGACTCGATGCACATGAGTTTGGGTGAACTCTGTGAGATGGTGATGGACAGGGAGGCCTGGCGTGCTGTGATTCATGGGGTCGCAAAAAGAGTCGGACATGACTGAGTGACTGAACTGAACTGAAATTTTCCTAATGACAAAGTAAGCTACCTAGAGAGGCAATCACCATCTTCTGAGGTCATGAAAAATCGTGCTAGGTGGGGCTTCCCTGGTGGTAAGCGGTTAAGAATCCGCCTTGAAATGCAGGGGACACAGGTGTGATCCCTGCTCAGGGAACTCTCATCCCACCAGCTGCAGAGCAACTAAGCATGTGCGTCGCGACTAGAGAGCTTGTGCTCTGGACCAAAAGATCCCACGCGATGCAACAAAGACCCAACTCAGCAAATAAATACTTGGAAAACCATAAAAAATTATACCGGGATCTCAGGAATATTTTGGCTGGCTATCTCAGGAATAAATGTCTCTGGCTGAAGGTGTCCCCAGTTACTTACTGATTCCATTCAGGATGCAAGGCTCCAGGTTCTATTAAGTGTACCAAGGGATTTCTATTCCAAAACACCAAGACTGACATTAAAAACCTCTTAAGTCAGTGACTAAGCACTGAACTTTGCCCAGAAGCAAGCTTTCATTCATTCATTGAACAGGTATGTTATTGGGCAGCTACCCTGTGGATTGATATGATGGCTGAGCAGATATTTCTTCTTCTAAAGCTTGCCAGCATGTGTCCTCACCTTGAGAAGAGTGAACCAAACAATTTTTTTTTTTTTTTTTTTGAGGATGGGAAATGGCCTCTTTCTTTTGGATCCAGTTTGATGAGTCTTCTCTCTCTCCCCCAGCCAAGAGTGAGCCTGTGATCCAAGCCAGGCCAATTAAATGTTCTTGCTCTGGATTTTAAATCAAAACAGATGAAAAAGACTGAAAACAAATTGGCACTCGGGGATCTCACACCCCAATCAGGCTGTTTTTACTGGAACATTTCCTGCCACTTTAACTTCCCACTGTTTGGGACAGCCTTGTTTCTACTGGTTTCCAAGCCCTGCTCTCTGGCCTATGGATTCAGATGCCCTTCCAACCAATCTCACTCTCCTTAGATCAGCCATACCGATTTCTGTTGCTTTCATCCCAAACACCCTGACTGGACCCAAGAAATGAATGAAACAGACGTAATCCCAGCTTTCAGAGTCTATCAGTCTGGTCGGGAAGACACACAGGAAACAAAAGAAAAAAAATGTGCGTTACGAAGAGTTGTGAAATGAAGGGACAGCGTGTTATGAGAGCCAGGAATGCGGTGATCTAATCGACATTTCAGCGGTGATGCTGAAATCTGAAGGCTGAGCGGGCTCAGAGAGACAGGGTGGAGGGAAAGAACCTCTCTGGCCGAGGACAGAGAGCAAGCAAGGGCCCTGAGGCAGGGAGATGTCAGCTGCGTCCCAGGAAGGAATGGAGGCTGCTGTCTTTGGGAGGCCTGAGCTAGGGCTACTGCTGGATCACACAGTCTTGTAGGTTACGGGGAGAAGTTAAGTTTGATATTGAGACAAGAGGCAGATGTTATTGGAGCATTTTAAGTCTGTGAGGACGTGATCTGACTAGCTTTTTAAACAATTCCCCTGGCTGCTCTAAAAAGAGTCGGCTTAAGAGGATAAGACGGAGAAGGCAATGGCACCCCACTCCAGTACTCTTGCCTGGAAAATCCCATGGACGGGGGAGCCTGGTAGGCTGCAGTCCATGGGGTCGCTGAGTCGGACACGACTGAGCGACTTCACTTTCACTTCTCACTTTCATGCATTGGAGAAGGAAATGGCAACCCACTCCAGTGTTCTTGCCTGGAGAATCCCAGGGACAGGGGAGCCTGGTGGGCTGCCGTCTATGGGGTCACACAGAGTCGGACACGACTGAAGTGACTTAGCAGCAGCAGCAGCAGCAAGAGGATAAGAACTAGGGAGCTATTGATTGTTCTGGGAGGGTGATGATGCTATTTAGGCTACATGGCAGCAAAGGAGAGGGAGAGAAGCGGAGTCCTACTGGAATCTGTCGGTTTGGACACACGGCCTCCCACCCCGGGGTGTGACCGCCTGTGGCAATGACCAGCCCTGCTCTTGCCGGCACTCCCTGCAGACCCACATCCACGGGGCTTCTGCAGAATTTCACAATTTACGAAGTGCTGCTCTGTCCGAATCTCACTTGATCCTTGCAGCAACCTTGAGGGGTTGTTGAAAATCAAATAACTGAAGGGTGGAAAGGGGCGGTTGAACGGCCAAGATACACAGTTGCTGCTGCTGCTGCTGCTAAGTCACTTCAGTCGTGTCTGACTCTGTGCGACCCCATAGACAGTTGCTAACAACCAAACCAGGACTCAGAGCTGACTCCTTCCATGATCGCTGCTGCCTCCAGCTTAGTAGAAAGAAAAAGAAAGTGAAATCGCTCAGTTGTGTCCCCACACATGGGGACTCTTTGAGACCCCGTGGATTGTAGCCTACCCGGCTCCTCAGTCCATGGGATTTTCTAGGCAAGAGTACTGGAGTGGCGTGCCATTTCCTTCTCCAGGGGATCTCCCCAGCCCAGGGATCAAACCCAGGTCTCCCACATCGTAGGCAGGCGCTTTACTGTCTGAGCCACCAGGGAAGTCCAGCTTAGTATCTAGTGTATAAACTGCGATCCCCAGGAACGTTCTCAGATCTGAAAGTGAACCGAGACCTTCCCGGCCGTTTGTGGCCATTCCTCGCCCCGATGAGCCTGAGCTCTGCCTCTGGCACGGTCCCGGCACTTCATGTGCATCCGCCTCCCTCCCTCACGTTGTGGCTTCCTAAACCACTGTCCATGGCTATCACCTTTTATCTCGTTCTGCCTGAGTCTCCTTCAACATTCTTTGAGCCATTTCTGCCATCCTTCCCTGGAACGTCTGCCTCCCTTTGTCTGGGTTAAAGTCCGGACTGGCAGCATCAGCCTCCACTGGCCACTTGTTAGAGATGTGAACTCTCAGGCCCCGCCCCAGACCTATCGAGTGAGGAACCTTGGGGGTGGCCCGGCCCTCTCTGCTTTCATTGGCCTGGCCTGCCAGGTGGCCTTGACGCACACCAGGGTTTGAGAACCACTGGCCCACGTCTCCTCAGGAGCAGCCCTGGTGCTGCGGACAGCAGAGCCCCGGGAAGGCGGTGTTTCCGACAAACCCAAGTCAGGGGCCGAAGTCCCGGATGGCTCCTACTGCACCTCTGGGCCCACGTGGCTGAGAAATGGTGGCCGCCCCGAGCTGAAGAGCCTCATGAACTCCCGAGAGGGGTTCAGGGCCACTCTCCACTTAGGCCTCCCTCCTCGGCTCGCAGACGGCTCCTTCTTGCTGCGCCCTCCTGAAAGTCTTCTCTCTGCTGCTGCTGCTGCTAAGTCACCTCAGTCGTGTCCGACTCTGTACGACCCCATAGACGGCAGCCCATCAGGCTCCCCCGTCCCTGGGATTCTCCAGGCAAGAACACTGGAGTGGGTTGCCATTGCCTTCTCCAATGCAGGAAAGTGAAAAGTCCTCCCTCCTCGGCTCGCAGACGGCTCCTTCTTGCTGCGCCCTCCCTCCTCGGCTCGCAGACGGCTCCTTCTTGCTGCGCCCTCCTGAAAGTCTTCTCTCTGGGTGTGTGCATAACTAGGGTGTCTTTTTGTGTTGTGGTCTCTCTTCTTATAAAGGCACCTGTCAGGCTGGTCAGGGTCTATGCATACGAACACGTGTGACCACGTGTGACCACGTGTGACCACGTGATGGTCGTGGTGGTCGGTCTCTCAGTCGTTTCTGACTCTTTGCGACCCCATGGACTGTACCCCTCCAGGCTCCTCTAGCCCTTGGGATTTTCCCAGCGAGAATACTGGAGTGGGTTGCAGTCCCTCCCCCAGGGGACCTTCCTGTCCTGGGGACTGAACCCTCATCTCCTGCATTGGCAGGCTGATTCTTTACCACTGAGCCACCTGGGAATTTAACCATAACCACCTTTTTAAAGGCCCCGTCCCCAAATGCAGTCACATTGTGAGGTGCTGGGAGGTCAGGACTTGAATATATGAATTAATGAGGGGACAGTCCTGTGCAGACTGTGACTAGAATTCTCTTCAGTGGAGTAGGGAACAACTGTAAGAGGTGTTCAGAGAGGGTTTCCCAGAGAAGATGATGTTTAACTTTAGTCCTATAATATGTTTCCACATGGACAGGCATTGAGAGTGAATTCTGGGCGGAGCAAGGTACCCTGAACAGGTAAAGAAGTGGGACTATTGGTTGGCTTGGAGATAGGAAGCATGTCAGTGGCTAGAGTATGTGGTCCATGATGTTGTATCTTGCTGCCCAGGTCAGGGGAGTCTGGGGGCCCAGTCTAGAGTCTTCAGTAGCTTTGACGATGCATCATTTGGGTTCTTTGGTTACTGACTCAAGTTAGCGTAAGTCAGCATGGAATTGATAAAAGGATATTAGGGAGCTCAGAGAATTGTTGGGACGGCAGAAGAACTAAAACAAAAATGGTGCCCTGGGGAATGGTGCCCATCAGAACTGCTTAATTACCTTGATTAAAGCTCAACATTCAGAAAATGAAGATCATGGCATCTGGCCCCATCACTTCACGGGAAATAGATGGGGAAACAGTGGAAACTGTCAGACTTTATTTTTTTGGGCTCCGAAATCACTGCAGATGGTGATTGCAGCCATGAACTTAAAAGACGCTTACTCCTTGGAAGGAAAGTTATACCAACCTAGATAGCATATTGAAAAGCAGAGATATTACTTTGCCAACAAAGGTCCATCTAGTCAAGGCTATGGTTTTTCCTGTGGTCATGTATGGATGTGAGAGTTGGACTGTGAAGAAAGCTGAGTGCCAAAGAATTGATGCTTTTGAACTGTGGTGTTGGAGAAGACTCTTGAGAGTCCCTTGGACAGCAAGGAGATCCAACCAGTCCATCCTAAAGGAGATCAGTCCTGGATGTTCATTGGAAGGACTGATGCTGAAACTAAAACTCCAATACTTCAGCCACCTCATGCAAAGAGTTGACTCATTGGAAAGGACCCTGATGCTGGGAGAGATTGTGGGCAGGAGGAGAAGGGGACAGAGAATGAGATGGCTGGACGGCATCACCGATTCGATGGAGATGAGTTTGAGTAAACTCCAGGAGTTGGAGATGGACAGGGAGGCCTGGCACGAAGCAATTCATGGGGTCACAGAGTCGGACACGACTGAGCGACTGAACTGAACTGAACTGAACCAAAACTTTGAAAAATTGTTTGACAATATGTACTAAATATAAAACATACTTAGCATGATTCAACCATTCCCTATTTTCAAATATAAGAACATTTGGTGACACTTGAAGGAATTAGAGTGTGTCAAGTAATTGCATCATTTCCTTGCTTTTCGTTTAGCATCATCTCCTTTCGGTGCTCTTTCAGATCATCAGATGTCTTGCCAGTGAACATACAAAATTTTTCTTTGTTGTGAACCACCTCTTCTCTTGTAGCCAGTGGTACCCTGAGCTATCCTGGCATATAGCACAGTCACGCAACTCTACCTCCTGACTGCTTTCACTGGAACAGGGGTGTAAGTAAACATAGAATAAGTGGGAAATGATTATTGTAAATTTTTCACATGGATAGAAACTTGCCAGCGTCACTTGGAGGTTTCTCTGTACACCACTGAGCCTCTAGAATGGGCTGCAGGGCACAGAGCTAGTCTTCATATCTAGCAGGGGCTAATGCCAGGTAATAAATTGGCATTTGTTGACTTGAATGGACTCCCCTTTGATTTGCTTGGGGAAGGCTCTGCCTGACTCCTCCTGTTGGTCTGATTTCAGGCTGGACAACTCAACCACTGCCCCAGCGATGACCTTGCTCAATGCAAAAATAATCTGCAATTGGATACTTTGCTCAGTTGAAAAATGATGTTCACTTGGCCTCTTGTGACTTCTTGGCCAATGTTTTTCAGCCAAAAAACTAAAATCTGGGACTATCGCCTGTGCGTGCCCTTCAAATGCCTTCCCCATTGCGGTCACGTTTCAGAGCGACTGCAGAGAGTGCTGAGCCCACCGGTACGATTTAGACCAATACACTGATGCTTCCTGGTGTTCATGGTATTATGTCCTCTGAGGTCACCAGGAGCACTGCGTGAGTGAGTACTGAAACACTGCTCCTAGGGGAAATAGATCCATGACTAGGAAAGCAAGGCAAGTATTTGATTGGGGGGGTTACAAATACATTTTAGTGAGTAGGTACCGTTTGCAAATATAGACTCGATGAATAATGAGGACTATGTATTGTTCGTATTCTTCATGAGAACTTAAATCCTCTAACCCATCTTTCCACCCCTGCACTTTCTCCCCAGTCTATGCTATAGCCTCTGGATTCCAGGCTTTTCCACATTTAGTTTTATGCCATCCAGGATGGCAGGCTGCAGTACCCTGGAAGACATACGCTGCCTAGTGGGAGCATATCTATACCTGATGGGAGGTTATAAGAAATACTCTCAAGATTCCTCCCACCCCTCCCTCCTTCAGAGCCCTTTTCTCCTGCTTACTCTCCTTTCTCCCCCTTCTGCACGTATTCCTGGGGCCCACTTCCCCACCCTCTCACCTAGCTCTGCTTTCAGACCACATTTCTTCTCCCCTCATCTGTGCCCCTCCTCCCCGGAAGGCCCAGAAGGCCTTTCAACTGAAGCTACATTGCTGGCTACTTTGTGATTTCATCCTGACCTGGAAGCTGAGGATGGAGAGTCCTTCAGAGCAACCAGCTTGCAGAGGCCCCCAGGCACCCTGGTATCAGTTAGAACAGAGCTGGAACCACCGCTGTTATCTGGGGGCTGATCAATTCTACCATGGCAGGACACATCCATCTACAGCTCAGTGGTTGAAAACAAGTATGTTTCATAAATCAGGGACTCCAGGCTGGGCTCAGCTGGGTGGTTCTGCTGTTCTCTGGTTTAGTCATCACAGCCCACCGGGGGCCGACTGATCTGGGATGCACCTGTTGGAAGCGGCCTTGCTCCAGCGTCTCTCCTTCCCTTCCTGGACTAGTGGGTAGACCAGAGCATGCCCTTCTGAAGGCAACTGCATGAGTGCAAGACAGTTAGCAGGAACACTCATAAAACGTTTCAAAGCCTAAGCTCAGAATCAACACGATGCCTGAAGTGTGGGGACCCCCAAGGCCACCTCTCACGTGTGCCAGAAGAAGTCACAGAGCTCAGTAACATACACACTAAATCAGCAATGGAACAAGGCACAAAGGGCTGGGGCTGGGGCCCAGCTGTCCTCTCCCGGGAGGCGGGGTGGCGGTCTACAGACAGTGCCTGTGTCTCCTCGCATCTATGTATGACGACACAAGGGGAATACTGCCAACAAGGGAAGCTCCCCTGAGCCTTGGTGTCCAGGTTCTTACCAGTCACGAAGGCACAGCTGGCTGCTGCTGTGTTTCCTGCTGTGTGGACCAGCCCCTCCGAAGGTCCATGTGATGCTCTGTGGGCCAAGGCATCACCATAAATCGTCCAGAAGTGTCACTACCTGGCTTGGCTCCAGGTAAACAAGAACACTCTTGCCAGGCAGGATATCCTTGGGCTTAGAGTTACCTCCCAGGAAGCAGGAACCGAACCTTCTTTGGAATATGCAGAGTTTGGAGTCCTTTACCGCAGCCCTTCTCTCCCCTTCTCTCCCTAGTGGCTGTGTCGGAGGCAGAGGGCAGCGCAGTGTCACAGCTGACGGCACGGCTGCAGGGACAGGGCCGTTCATGCCACCCAGCCGCGGGCCTGTCTGGGGAGAGGACTGGGCCGGAGTCCACCACATTCTCATCATCCTGGAACACCGTGCTCCCTGCAGCCCGTGCGCTGTCCTCCACTTTGCCACAGCCCCTCATCTACCAGGAAAGTCCCAACTCAGGCTGTAAAACTGAGTGCCCCCCAAAGCCCTCCCCGACAACCCTCAGCAAAGGCGGAGCCTCCTGAACTGCCTCACGCTCCGCCCTGCCCAGTGCTCTGAGATGGGAGGTGGTCCCTTTCCCACTCTCTTTTTGATTCTGCCTCTGTCCTCTTCTCCTGATCGGCCCCCGACTTAACTTCACCAGGACAACGACCTGCCTGCCTCACATGTGCCTTGGAGACTCCCTGGCCCAATCATCTGCTCCCACCCCTGACAGCCTGCTCACTGCCAAGCGTGGAAAGTGCAGATCAAGTCTTCTGAGGGCCGTTTCAGTCCCCAGCCCCCGTATTCCCACCTGGTTCTCCTCCTAGCTGCTGAAACAATTTCCAGATTTCCAAGGCAGGGAGGAATTGGTGAGAACTCTTCAACATCCACATCCCATTGCCCAGGCTTGTAAAACACATTATGTGCAAATATATTGTCTCCTTCTTGGCACCTGGGGTGTGAAACTGGGGTGGCAGCAAACCGGCTCTGAATCCAGGCTACTCCTTGGCCTCAGAGCAAAACCAAGCCGCTCGTGGAGATTATCTGACCCTGAAGATGAAGCTGTCCTCTTCCCAAATGTCACCTCTTCCATGAAGCCTTCCTTAGACCCTCAGTGGATGGTGATTTCTTTCCAGTCTGAAACCTCATACCTGTCTCCATACAGATTCTTCCTGGTATTATTCCTTTTCCCTGAGTGCCCCATGTCCTCCGTGTTGTAGGACCATATCTGTCCCCTCTATATCTACCCCCAGTGTCAATGTTTGTTGAATGACTATTTGATGATAGCTGATAGATAGCCCCACAGGCCCTCGTCTCTAAAAGTCAGATCTAAATTGGAAAGAGAAAGGTCAGCAGAGTTCTTTGTTCACCTCAGCCCTAAAGTGGGTACAACAGGCTGCCCCATGGGGAGCCTGGCCCAAGGACCTTCCAGTGCCCGGCAGGCGGCCAGTCAAGAAAGAAGAAACCAGGACGCAGGCTCCCTGAGGGTAGGAGTGTGCTTTAGTTTATAGCTTCGGGGCTCAGCAAAATGCTGCCCACCAGAAACAGTGAGGTCCAACAAAGCCAGGAGGAGCAGGTAATACAAGGCTCAATTTAGAGAGAGAACTGAAGCAAGCAGCTTCTTAAAGTAAGACCTTCCAGGGCTGAGGCGGGGTGGGAGAGTGGGCCCAGAGGCAGCCGGCAGTGCTTTTTCTCTTCTGCTCCCTCCAGAGTTGAGGCTGTGTCCTTGAAGCAGCAGCGCCCCCTCTATCGCCAGCTCCCACAGACCCCCAGGTGCCAAGACACCAGCAGGCAGTGGAGGCGTGGAAGAGGCTCCCTCTCCAGCGGAGCTGCTCACCCTTCACCGTGCACGTGGTAAGTGCAGGTTTTATGACCCTGCAGCTGCTGGGTTTGCAGGTCTGGGTGAGGCCTGAGATTCCGCAGTTCTCCCATGTTCCTGGGTGATGCGGATGCAGCTGGTGGAGGAAGGTATCTGTGTAGTGACGGGCCAGGCTAGCAACGGGTCTCAGTGCTGGCAGCCTCTAATCACCTGGAGGAATTTTAAACTACTGAGGCCTATTGCCAATGCTTGGATGCTTATTATGAGGTCAGTGGGTCTCCAAGTTCAGGCCCTGGGCTGGCAGCGCCAGCATCAGCCGGAAACTTGTGAGAAATGTAAATGCTCAGGGCCCCCACAGACCCCAGACTGCAAGGGCAGGCGCAGGAATCCAGGTTTTAATGAGCCCTTCAGGCGCACACTGAAGCCTCTGCATCTTCTGCCTCCCAGGGAGATATAACAGGAGGTGCAGAACATCACACAGAATCACCATGTGGGGCTCTTGCCAGAAGTACTTGACCTGAGTCTCTTCTCAAGGAAACAGTGGTTAGCCTATCCTGGTAATGCTGTGTGGTTGTGGAGAAGAATGTCCATTTTCTTAAGGGAGACATGCTGAAACATTTAGGGGTGAAGTGCCAATGTATGCAGACTGCTTTGAAATGGTTTGGACAAAAGGGAATGCGTGTGTAATAACAGAGACAGTATGGATGTGGCAAAAAGTTAATAGCTGGTAAATTTAGATAAGAGGTTTAAAGGAGTCCCATGAACCCTTCTTTCAAATTTTCTGTACTTTTGGAATTTTAAAAAATAAATGAAGAAATAGTAACCACGCAAGGTCTGGCCTCTAGTGTTCTCTGATGCAGGTGTTTGAAGATAAAAGCTGAATCCATTGTAGAATCTCCTTCTGGTAATTCAAACGCAGGGCCAGTATTAAGGACCTCGGTTGCAGGGCAGCTTTTCTTAAACTGTGATCAAAACAACCACTTGCACCAGAACCCTCTGGGCTGCTGCTTTGAAATGCAAGTCCTGAGCCTCATTGTGCACTGGAATCAGGACCTCTCCAGCCAGCACCATGGAGAATTCTGATGCTACTATTTGGGAATTATTGTTTAAAAATCTT
Organism: Cephalophus harveyi; assembly: GCA_006410635.1. Taxonomy (NCBI): domain Eukaryota; kingdom Metazoa; phylum Chordata; class Mammalia; order Artiodactyla; family Bovidae; genus Cephalophus; species Cephalophus harveyi. The sequence goes on along the minus strand of SJYT01042979.1, from coordinate 12,178 downwards.
TGTCAGAGCATTAGGTCACCAATCCAGGCTACAACAGGGCCCAGGACAAAAAATGAACTAGTCCATGTACACCCATGGCTGATTCATGTCAATGTATGGCAAAAACCACTACAATATTGGGAAGCAATTAGCCTCCAATTAAAATAAATAGATAAAAATAAAATGAACTAGTAAAGCAGCCTGGGTATAAGGCAGTGGGGAGCAGTGAGGAATAAAGGAGACAAGAGAATAGATGCTCCCTTTAAAGCCCCAGCTTCCAGCTGACTGTGGCAAGAATATGTTGCCAATGTTGCCCAGCATTGTCAAATCTTTTTTTTGAAGATACCCTAGAAATTCAGAATTTTTAATCCCCCAATTTAAAAGTGTTGATCACTTTCTAACAAAATCCAGACACTGTAGGGTGTGCAGTGATGTCCCCTCTTTCATGCCTTATGTTTGTAATATGTGTGCTATCAATATGTGTGTGTGTGTGTGTGTATTCAAACAAAGCTAAACAAACCATCTCTGGGGGTGATGTGCAGCCTCCTCACCACGCATCTGTAACTTCTGACTTGGACTTAGCTAAGCGGTCGGGATGCTATGGGGGTCATGGTTCGAGGGTTCTATAGCTTATCAGAGAAAATCCCACAGCCGGCATTCTAAACAAGTTGTCACGTCCTGGAACAATAGTTTTCACTGCAGGAATCTTCCCAAACATCCCCTGCAAATTTCCTCTGTTGTTCTTTAAGCCTGATGGGGTTGAGGGGGTGGGAGAACCTGAGTGAGTGGTGCTTCCTTTCCAAAGGGGTTTCCCGTGTACTCTGGGTACTTTCTATGATCCAATGGATGTTGGCAATTTGATCTCTGGTTCCTCTTGCCTTTTCTAAATCCAGCTTGTGTATACACAAGTTCTCGGTTCATATACTATTGAATCCTAGCTTGGAGGATTTTGAGCGTGACCTTGCTAGCATGCGAAACGAGTGCAATTATGCAGTAGTTTGAACATTCTTTGGCAATGCCCTTCTTTGGGATTGGAATGAAAACTGACTTTTCCAGGAGAGTTGAACCACAAAGTAGGCTGAGTGCTGAATAATTGATGCTTTTGAACTGTGATGTTGGAGAAGACTCTTGAGAAACCCTTGGATGGCAAGGAGATCAGATCGGTCAATCCTAAAGGAAATCAGTCCTGAATATTCATTGGAAGGACTGATGCTGAAGCTGAAACTCCAATACTTTGGCCACCTGATGTGAAGAGCTGACTCATTGGAAAAGACCTCAATGCTGGGAAAGATTGAGGGCAGGAGGAGAGGATGAAAGAGGATGAGATGGTTTGATGGCATCCCCGACTCAATGGACATGAGTTTGAGCAAGCTCAGGAAGTTGGTGAAGGACAGGGAGGCCTAGCGTGCTGCTGTCTATGGGGTCGCAAAGAGCTGGACACGACTGAGCGACTGAACAACAGCTGGGTCCTTTCTGTGGCTCCCAGCCCAGCAGCCGTGCCACCGTCCACAGGTTCTGGGATACGAGGTCTCGGTTCCAGCGACTCCGCTGCCCTGTTGTGTGAACCTGGGCAAGTCACATCCCCTCTCCGCACCAACCAGCTCCTTTCCGTGGCAGGAGACTATAGCCATTGTGTGTGTGTGTTGTATTTTTTAGCAGCAGAAATCTTTTTTAAAAAATCTAATGAAAATTTACAGCAAAACCCAAATATAAAGCAAAATGATACAAGGTTAATTTTTCCAAGGTTGACTGAGACACATCAGTACTTGCCAAGCCTCTCATACAGCCATAAAATCCCAGCAAAAGAGTTTGAAAACTACAGAGCTTAGTTATTTTCAATAAAATTTTCCAATTTGGAGATTTGCTTATTTTTCCAATTTGGAAATGCCATTTTTATGGGATTTATGGGATTTCAGATTTTATGGGCAATTTGCTCTAGGTCTCCCACTGGTTCATATTTTACTTAACGACTGTAGGGAAGGCCACTTCTTCAAAGCACTTTTTGAAACTTCCTGATTATACAGAACTGTGCTAGAAGCTATAAAGGAAAATAGCCATGGCCCCCAGTTCCCTGGCTTTAGAATTATAAATACTGAGAGGTCAAAGAGGAAATGGGCTTTGGACAAATTCTCATCCTGTACTTTTCGACCTTTTCTAACCTGTGACTTCCTTCTGATAAACATAAACATCTCATGGACTGAGAGTTCTTGATGTCATCCTACATTTTTGCTTTGAGAAAAATTTTGTTCAACTTTTCTCTGTGTAATTTATCTAGCAAAGACAATAGGTTTTATATTTTCAAGTTCCACACGAAATTATATAATAACAGTACATTATTTACTTGCTTTTTCTGAAACACATATGTATGTATGCCACCCCTAAAGAATGGAACCCTCTCCTCCTTGCAGTCATTGAGTGTAACTGACCAAATTCCTTCATCCTCATTTATGCTTAAGCCTGGCTTTCTTCAGTTATGAAGTGTGAGGCCTTAATACTGGGAGTGAGGTAGGGGTGGGGAGTTGGTGGGGATATCGGTGAAACCAGTGTAGCCTTGGGTTGATTATTGTTGAAACTGGGCAAATGGTCTATGGAGATTCTTTGGTGTTCTCTCCACTTCTGTATGTTTCAAAAATTCCCCTAATAAAAGGGTTGAAATGAAGATGCTGTTATCTGCCTGCGGGTTGGAGTGGAGTGTTTCGCCCAGCTGCAAACCTGGAAGCCTGTTGACCAGCATCTTCAGTTGCTGCAGCCACTCCCGGCCACGGTTCTCCTGCCTCCACTCCCTGGCTCTATCCATTCTGTTACACCAGAGTACCCTACTGCATCCCTCTGAGGACACCCAGGGAATTGCAGCAGTCCAGATCCCAAGTCAGAGGAAGCCCCCTGATTGTGGGTCGCTTCACTCACCTCTTGACAGTAAACAGTGGAGCTGGTCCTGGCCACCGCGAGTCCTCTCTAGCCTGGGTTAACACTCTGCCTCTGGAATGACTGGGTTTCCCTTTGGGCACAGCTACCTTTCAGGTGCATGCCTTCCTGGTGACTCAGTACAGACCCGCATGACCGTGAGTCTGTGGTTCCCAAGTACAGGGGTAACTGACTTGCATTACCAAAACCTGAGTCTGGTTTACTCTTGACTTCTTCATCCAGGTTGAAACAACTCCCTTGGGTCCTGAGCGGTGGGGAAAGGCTGCCATACACTGGATGCCTCGTGGATGGTCAATGCAGCCTCCAGGAAAAAATAAATCAGAAGCTGCTGCTAACTAAAGAATCTGTGGCATTCAGACGCAGGGAGGGGATTGTGGGGGTGAGGAGTGGGTGGGCGGGGCACCAAAAGGACTGACATCCGAAAAATCCATCTGTGACAGAGTGGCTTCCAACTAATTAAACAGAGAAAAACCTCTTTTAGGGAAGATAATCCTACTGGATCAACTTGCAAGATTTTTCCAGCCACCTTCTGCCTCTTGGAGTTTCAATTAAAAGCTATTTAGCAGATGGCGGTTTCTGAGTCACAATCTTAGACTCTGGCAACCACGTGAGCTGTTGTTTTCCCAGGGGGTCCTGGCTGCATGTGGCCCTGGAAGAGGTGCAACCATGCTTTTCTGGCCGGCAGTGGAGAGCCCTCTCCCATCTTAGCACTCAGATGACAGGCGTGTTGGTGTGCCCATCAAGGGCGATGAGCAGGAGGGACTTTACTGCTAATTCTGGAATTTGGGGGCTCTGGAAGGCATAACATAGCAAGGCTGGAAAGGAGCCTAAAAATACATCGTGTGTGTGTGTGTGTGCTCAGTCGTGTCCAGCTCTTTGTGACCCCAAGGACTGTAGCTGGCCAGTCTACTCTGTCCGTGGAATTTTCCAGGCAAGAACACTAGAATGGGTTGCCATTTCCTGCTCTCGGGGATCTTCTTGCATCTCTTGCATCTCCTGAGCTGGCAGGCAGATTCTCTACTGCTGGGCCACCTGGGAAACCTACCCTGCAGATATCATCTGGCCCAACCCCTTATTTTTACAGAACAGGGAAACTGAGGCTCAGAGAGGTGATGTGATCTGTCCAAAGTCACCTCGCAAGGGAAAACCAGAGTCAGGAATACGTCTCAGTCTTGTTTACTATGGAAATGACTTCTCTATTTATTTTAGGGACTTAATTCATTGCCTGCTTCTCTCTCAAGTTCCCTCCTTATACTCACGGGGCGCCTCAGGGACATTTTCCCCGTGATCTGACACATTGGTCAGCAGAGAGGCTTGACAAGGTCACTGGGTCCCCCTCCTGCTTCACTGCAGGAATCCGTGCCTTACTGCTCTCCTTCTCAAAGCTTCCTACTAAAGCTGAAGCCCCAGCTTCCTCTGGGTGCTGTCAAAGAGAAACAAAGCCGGACACTGGTCACGGGCAGCAAGATAGGTTTCATTCCGTTCTACTGCAGTTGGGGAGAGAGCTCAGCTCAACTCCACTGGAACAGACGGCAAGAGGCCTTTAAACCCTGCGGCATGCGAAAGGGAAGTGATGAAGCATGTGATGGAGGCTGGGTGATGGCTCAAGGCCACCTGCATCTTGCTGTTTTGCTCTTTGATAGCTTCATTTGTTTGCTCTTGGCTGTTCCGGGTCTCTGCTGCTGCGTGGGCTTTTCTCTCGCTGCAGCAGGCAGGGGCTACTCTCCATCGCCGCGTGAGGGCTTCTCATCTGTGGCAGCTCTCTTGTTGCAGAGCAGGGCTCTAGGGCACTCGGGATTCAGCAGCTGGGGCTCCTGGGCTCTAGAGCACAGGCTCAGTGCTGGTGGCACACAGGCTTAGCTGTTCTGCGGTGTGTGTGATCTTCCGGGACCAGGGATCAAATTCATGTCTCCTGCATTGACAGGCGGATCCTTTACCACTGAGGCCCCAGGGAAGTCTCCCACCTGTGTTCTCTATTGAAATTGGGCTCCCACCTCCCCCTACATCCCCCCTCCTCCCTTTGGAGGCTGGGAGACAGGGACCTGCCCTTCTTGATGATTACATTCCAGGATGGCTCCTGGGTTCTCAAAAAATACAATCCTGGCTTGTGGAAGATACATCACAACAGCACAGAGGAAGGATTTCCAATTGCAAGTTCTTCAAAGTAAACGCTCATAAGAAAGAAGAAGTCAGGGCATATAATCAGGCTTTGAAACAAACAGTAGATCCTTTTGGCAGTGTTGAGATTTCTATGAAATTAAAACAGGCTGGCTCCTTGGAAGAAAAGCTATGACAAACTGGATGGTGTATTAAAAAGCAGAGACATCACTTTGCCAACAAAGGTCTAGATAGTCAAAGTTGTCGTTTTTCCAATAGTCATGTATGGATGTGAGAGTTGGACCATAAAGAAGGCTGAGCGCTGAAAAACTGATGCTTTTGAACTGTAGTGCTGGAGAAGACTCTTGAGAGTCCCAGGTGCCGGGGTCCAGCCCTGGTGGATCCAGGGAATTCGAAGCAGGGATGGAGTCGGCTTCTTAGGAAAAAACTTATTTATTTAGAGATATAGAGAGAGATTAGAAATGGATAGTGTAGTAGGAAATATTAGTGGGGAAAAAGAGGCTGAATAACTTGGTTTACGGAGAAAACCAATAAAACTTCGAGACAAGAAGTTTGCACCATCTACGTTAGGCCACTGGCGCCCACTTGAATATCGAAGGGTGCCCCGCCTTAGGCTCCCTTTCATGTGGATCTTAGAAGCCAGGGCAAGTAAGTAGACGTGGTGAGCCTCCCCGCTCCAGATGGGAATTCAGCTGGAAAAGGGGAGAAAAGAACAACATGGGGGAGCCCAGCATTGGTGCAAGACTCAAGACTTTATTTTCAAAACCAGCTTATATACCCCAAGTTGTACATAAAGAAATAATGGAATATGCAGAGTTATGCAGGGGCAGCAGTCCTGACCCTCATTGAGACCAGGCTTTCTTTTTGCATACCCTCCCGTATACAAAAGGTCTCAGGTGGTTTACATTATCTTCTGGCCAAGAGGCCTGTTAACATTTTTATGGCTCTCTTCCTGGATAATTGTCTATCAACCAGAAAACTCCTTTTCCGTAGAAGAGTTTTTTCTTTACTCTGCATCACCCTCAAAGTACTAAATAAAGTTACATTCCTGTAGAACAAAGGTGCAGTGGGCTATAACAAAGAAAGTACTTAACTTAAAGATCTAATGTTGCTAATGCCAGGGCCACTATCTGTTTTTTTCTATATACCAACTATATCTACAAATAAAAGATATGAAAATTTGGCAGCAAGTATTGGCTC
>SJYT01042973.1:283652-295061 GCA_006410635.1 Cephalophus harveyi | reverse complement strand
ATTTCTTTGGAAGGAATGATGCTAAAGCTGAAACTCCAGTACTTTGACCACCTCATGCAAAGAGTTGACTCATTGGAAAAGACTTTGATGCTGGGAGGGGTTGGGGGCAGGAGGAGAAGGGGACGACAGAGGGTGAGATGGCTGGATGGCATCACTGACTCGATGGACCTGAGTCTGAGTGAACTCCAGGAGTTGGTGATAGACAGGGAGGCCTGGCATGCAGCGATTCATGGGGTCGCAAAGAGTCGGACATGACTGAGCGACTGAACTGAATGTGTAGATTTTTTGGTATTTATTCTGCATTGTGTTTCCTGGATCTATAGCTCTGTCTCCCTCTCTCTTTACCCTTTTCTCTGCCCTCTTTCTCCTCTTCTCTATGCACTGTTCATACCATTCACTATTTCCTGAATCTTTCACACCATAGGCACCACTAGAAAATGGGATTCAAGCTATTTTTATTGCATAAATTCATCTAAGATTTCCAAACGAACACCTTTGTTTCTATCTATCATTAATGACTTGGTAATTGTAAACACCTCTTTCGTAACAATAAACCTAATAATCATTCATTTTCTCAGATCTGAATTCATTTTAGGTGACAGTTTGAAAAAGTATTATAACATGTTGCCACATGTGACCCAAAATAAGAGATGAACAATATCTCAACCCATCTATGCCCTGTTGTAGAGACAATGTGACTGATTATCCACTTGGGAGTCATGACAACGGTAAATGCCTATAAAAAGCTTTCAATTCTTATTCTCAAGCACTGTACTTATCTTGTAACAGTTACTGTAACATTATCAGTAACAGCATTTTGCTGCCTGGACCCCATCTCTTGTTTACACTTAGCAAAGCACTAAGAGCAATGAAAATTTAATATATCTAAATGTGTTTAACTTCTTTTCAGGGAACAGATTACTCATTGCCTCATTGGGCATCAACAACATTTCAGGTATGCAATAAGTCAAACACTGACAGTGTTCCTACTCAATAGTTCCATAATAAAACTGAGATAAGCAGAAGAAAGGATATAATTATGTATGTTCAACAGTAAGGCAAGTTGAAAAACAGGAAGATTTTCAAGTAATGAGGCACTCTTCATTATTCATGTTTATACCTCTCATATTACTGTCTTTCAGCTAAAACCTACTTATATATGAAATGTGAATCAACTACTTGTTTTTGCATATACAAATGCAAATAATACACTGAGCATATATATGGTTCTAAACAGTTTTCTGTTATTCCTGATATGAGAAAACCTATCCTGCCAACATCCAAAGGGATTAGTAGGCATCTGAATATTTTTATAACCTTTTACCTTTTTATTGAAAACTATATTAACACAATAAATAAGTAGAAAATATTTAGCAAATCAGTATCCAGCAATAATGATATTATTTTAACACACAATGGAATGACTAAGACAAGCCCTTTTATTTTTACCAAAAAGTCAGTTTGGCTCATGTAACAACACTGGGTAACATATATCTTTACTATTTACTCCACATATTGGTTGTAGTTCTTCAAAAGTTGCAGTATGAGGTGCATTTAAACTATTCTTGTTTGAAAATACTTAGAATTTGAGAATGCAGAGATAAATGACCTTATGGCATAAAATGATTATAAGATTGCTAGAAAGAGACAGTTATGGTAACAATTTTTTATGTTAACATTCACACATTTTCTCTAAAAGCAGAGCAGACTTATTGTTAATTGTTAACCACAGAAGTGCATGCATGTTTCAGGAACATTTTATTCTTCAGATACTTCTCCCTACCACTTTACTTTTATTCAAAGCAAGAAAATAACAGAGACTACCTAAACAGAGGCTACCATGTTTGATTTTCTTTAATTATTGATCATATTTTAAACAGTATTTAAAAATAATTTTATTAATAAAATATTATATCAAAAATAACTTTAGCCAGTTATACACTTTATTTTCTAGATGAACATCTTTTCTATTTCAAATGACCTTTACCTTCAGCATGGAACTATTCCATGATATTTCTCATATAGTGACCCCACGTCCCTCCAGCTTCTGTCCCTGTACTCTGTTCTATAAAACAAAAAGTCTTCAAGGAGTTATCTATGCTCTAATTATAATATCTCTAATTTAATTATCTCTCAAGCTTCTTTTATTCATTTCTACTTTGCTGTCAAGCCTGCACTTGTCAAGGTAGATGTGTATAAGAGACAGTGCTATCACAGTATCTATTTTTCTAATAAAAACAATATATTAATTGAATCTAAATATTAAAATGCTACATTCAACTACGTAAAGTTATAACCTGTATTCAACAACTTCCAGTTTGGGAGTTTTGCTTTAAGTCATTTCTATTCACTAATAAATTTTTCTCTATTGGTAAACTATGTCCTTTGATAGTTGTTTTATTCAATAAATACAATGCATACATTACTTATAGATATTTATTTATTATTGGAGCTCATCACACTTATAGTGACATTCATTCCCCTACCTTGATCACACTGTCGTATCATGTTTCTATGAAAAAAAAATCAAATAATATGTAAGATCAATGAAGAGAGGAACTCAGAAATTAGGATAATACTTGCTGTATAGTGTTTGTTTAATGAATATTTGTTGAATGTTTGACTGAATGAATTTATAGGGCTGAATATTGGCTATACTGCTATCTAAGGATAAGAGTATCCATCTTGTCAGAATGTTTTAAGAAGGTCTTAAGTATGTAACCCAATCTATCACTCTCCCTTGAGTCTTCTCAAAGGTTCCTATCACTTGCCTGTTTCTGTCGATGATTCTCTGTTCTGCCATTTTCCATTTTCTCTGTTATATGTCACTGTCTGCATTTATGGACAGCAGGTCTCTAGATTGATATTGCAAGTCCCTTCAAAGGGGTCTCTTTGTGTTTGATGTTTACATAATGCAAAGCAGGCTCTGTATGTTTTCAGTTCCCACACAGTACTTCCATATATACAAAAACTTCAGTGATTGATGAAAAGATTAAAAGAAAACAAAGGATAGACTTAAACTGTACTCTAATCATTAATCTTGCTGTAGTTAAAAGCTCTCATGTTGAATCAGTTCTAATGAGGTGGATGAAACCGGAGTCTATTATACAGAGTGAAGTAAGCCAGAAAGAAAAACACCAATACAGTATACTAACACATATATATGGAATTCAGAAAGATGGTAATGATAACCCTGTATGTGAGACAGCAAAAGAGAACAGTATTTTGGACTCTGTGGGAGAGGGAGAGAGTGGGATGATTTGGGAGAAAGGCATTGAAACATGTATAATATCATATATGAAATGAATCACCAGTCCAGGTTCTATGCATGATACTGGATGCTTGGGTCTGGTGCACTGGTACAACCCAGAGGGATGGTACAGGGACGGAGGTGGGAGGGGGGTTCAGGATGGGGAACACGTGTATACCTGTGGCAGATTCATGTTGATGTATGGCAAAACCAATACAATATTGTAAAGTAATTGACCTCCAATTAAAATAAATTTATATTAAAAAAAAAAAACTCTCATGTAGTTACACACCTCATGATCTCAATAAGTCATGAAAACTCAGGATTTTGCCCAATATGACAATGCAATCACTATTTATAGAGATCAGGAAGACCATGTTCAGAAGAGAAAGAAACAAGCTTAGTTCTAGATGTGTTACTTTTGAGACACTATGGAGATACTCTGAGAAAGCAGGCAGAGGTATATATTAACTGTTCTTAGAGTTGTGCTAGAACTATAAATTCTGTAAATTTCAGAGTATATATATATTTAAATTTACAGGATTGAATTAAATCATGGGAGTTGTGTGTAGAAAGAGAAAAGGTTAATAAGGAGAAATAATAGAACTAAGAAAGGACTTTGGGAAGTAGAAGGCCAACGAGAAGAAATTACACCTTTTCTTCTTGCCAAGGAAAGGACTTTGGAAGTAGAAGGCCAATGAGAAGAAATGACATCTTTTCTTCTTGACAAGGAAAGGACTTTGGAAGTAGAAGGCCACATGAAGAAACAGTATTCCACAGCAAGGAGTGATCTTCTATCCTTTCATTTAAGAAAAGAAAACAATCAAAAATAAGAATATTTTAAGAAAATGTGTTTCTAATTTATAGTAGATTTGAAATTTTACCCAATAGAGCTGAAATTTGAGCAATACTGCCAATAGTACTGAAAATTTATGATTGGATTTACCAACTTGGATATTTTTTGTGACCTTGACAAGTGCAGGCTTGACAGCAAAGTAGAAATGAATAAAAGAAGCTTGAGAGATAATTAAATTAGAGATATTATAATTAGAGCATAGATAACTCCTTGAAGACTTTTTGTTTTATAGAACAGAGTACAGGGACAGAAGCTGGAGGGACGTGGGGTCACTATATGAGAAATATCATGGAATAGTTCCATGCTGAAGGTAAAGGTCATTTGAAATAGAAAAGATGTTCATCTAGAAAATAAAGTGTATAACTGGCTAAAGTTATTTTTGATATAATATTTTATTAATAAAATTATTTTTAAATACTGTTTAAAATATGATCAATAATTAAAGAAAATCAAACATGGTAGCCTCTGTTTAGGTAGTCTCTGTTATTTTCTTGCTTTGAATAAAAGTAAAGTGGTAGGGAGAAGTATCTGAAGAATAAAATGTTCCTGAAACATGCATGCACTTCTGTGGTTAACAATTAACAATAAGTCTGCTCTGCTTTTAGAGAAAATGTGTGAATGTTAACATAAAAAATTGTTACCATAACTGTCTCTTTCTAGCAATCTTATAATCATTTTATGCCATAAGGTCATTTATGTCTGCATTCTCAAATTCTAAGTATTTTCAAACAAGAATAGTTTAAATGCACCTCATACTGCAACTTTTGAAGAGCTACAACCAATATGTGGAGTAAATAGTAAAGATATATGTTACCCAGTGTTGTTACATGAGCCAAACTGACTTTTTGGTCAATTAAAGGTTTTATAACTGTGCAGTTTTCAGTTTTTAATGAACTTTGTGTCTGAGACACCTATAATTCACACATACTAGAAGTACCTGTCAGAGGAGAAAAGATGACATTAGATCCATCATGATTTCATCTTGAAAAGTATCTTTTAATTTCATCAATTTACCTTGATGGGTAGAAACTAATACTGAGCTCTCATTATATGCCCAGGCTCTACACTCAATGCTTTGAATGAATCCCTTTACTGAAGCTGATTCAAGAAAGGGGAAAAAAAAAAAATTGAAGGTAAAACTATTTAAAGAAAGAGTCTAGGCTTATATTTCTAGTTTATAGGAGATTTGTAATTTGAACACACATATCTCTCTCTCCCTAAAACTTGAATATCCATTCTTTTTCTCATGAAGTAAATGATGGAAGGAAAAAAACTGAGAAAATTTTAAGTGATGCTTAAGACAGAAAATAAGAAGTCATCCCTTTAAGGCCAATTTGAATTATGTTTTCCACAAGTTAACATGCAGGTAGGCAGGATTATTCGGTCACCCTAGACATCATTTGACTACTCAAAGTAGAAGCCATTCCTTGCATAAGAGGGAGTGGAAAAGTACAGTAAGCAATGATGAAAGGAAACAAGTTTGGATGAATGACCAGGAAAGAAAATATTAATGAACTAACTCGGAACATGACTGGAGGGTATACTGAAGGCAAGATTTCACACAGACTGTATCTACCCATGCTACTAATAACTACCTCCCTTTGTCTTTTTCCCCTTGATCATTTGTCCATTTTCCAGTACTCTGAATCAAATGCATTATTTTAATAAGTGTTTATTAAGAAACTACTATATGATGGAGCTACCAAGGATTTCCCTGGTAGCTCAGATGGTAAAGAATCTGCCTGCAATGCAGATTCTCTGGGTTCAATCCCTGAGTCAGGAAGATCCCCTGGAGAAGGAAATAGCAACCCACTCCAGTATTCTTGCCTAGAAAATTCCACGGACAGAAGAGCCAGGTGAGCTACAATCAATGGGGTCACAAACAGTTGGACATGACTGACGGACTAACACCAACCATATGATGGATACTCTACTAGACATTGGGTATAAAATTATGACACAGTCCTTGGCCTCAGAAGTACATATTAATAAATTCCACTGAAGAAAAACAACACCAACAACAAAGAGAACACTAACAAAACATAGGGATTCAAATGCAATGATAAAGACACTAATTCAAGTGTAATAATTACAGTTTGACTTTGTTTGGATGATTGCAAATGGAATGGACCTAGCATTAGAAAGTGAAAGTGAAGTCACTCAGTCGTGTCCGTGAGCTGGTAGTCACTGGAGGCCTATTAACAATTACAGATTAGAAGGCATTTTATACAATACCGTTATTCACAGCTCGTACATACTGCCTCTGTGAATTACTGTAATACACATGGTTTAGGAAACTAACCTCTAAAGAATATTAAGCATCTGGGTGGAATATTTAAAGAAACTGTCTGTATGATTATTTATATACTGTCTCTTATACACATCTAGATGTGTATAAGAGACAAGTACTGGAGTGGGTTGCCATTTCCTTCTCCAGGGGATCTTCCTGACACAGGGATTGAACCCGGGTCTCCTGCACTACAGGCAGACGTTTTACCCTCTGAGCCACCAGGGAGGGTCCTCTTAAGAAAAATACAAGGGATCAGATAAATTAAAAGTGTTTTGATAACGTCAATATTAAAGATATCTGCTCAGTCTTGGGCAAAGATATACACAGAGTAGAATATAATGGGAGCATGCATGCTTGCCAAGTCACTTCAGTCATCTCTGATTCTTTGTGACCCCATGGACAGTAGCCCACCAGGCTCCTCTGTCCGTGGAATTCTCCAGACAAGAGCACTGGAGTGGGTTGCCATGCCCAACTCTGGGGGATCTTGCCAACCCAGGGATCAAACCCATGTCTCCTGTATTTCCTGCATTGCAGGCGGATTCTTTACACTGAGCCATTGGGGAAGCCCCATAATAGGAGCACATAAGCCAAAACAACAATCAAACCAGATAACCCAAAAGAAAATTAGCTGGAGAACGTAATGAGACAATCTCCAGAGAGCAATGCAAATTATAATAAAACTATAAAGTGATTTTTAATTTAATCTTTATCAGAATAATTAAAAGATGAGACAATACCAAATATCAGTTTGGAACAATGAGAAAGACAAAATTAGGAAGTTTTGCAATGCAAATATTCATCTAGGATATAGAAGTAGAGGAACACTTACACCTTGCTCTTGTGGGAATGCATGGTGCAACCATTCTGGATAATCAGCCAAATTAGTTACCAAAGAAGATATGATCTGGCAATTGTGCTCCTAGATGTTTATCTCAAAGACTTCTCAATCATGTGGAGGCCTGTGGAGATGTTCACTTCAATACTATTTTTGGTAATGGTAATTAATAGAGTATTGGGTGTGTATTGCTTAAACAGAGAATAGATATTATATATTAAACACCCTCAAATACCATGAACAATTAGAAACAACAAAGCAAATGCTCACATGGAAAAGAAGATCCAACCTAAAAATGTACTATCAATTGAAAAAAGAGCAGAATAATCCATGTAACCAAAGAACATTTACATAAATTAAAGGTAACCAGTTCAGTTCAGTTCAGTTCAGTCGCTCAGTCGTGTCCAACTCTTTGCGAACCCATGAATTGCAGCACGCCAGGCCTCCCTGTTCATCACCATCTCCCGGAGTTCACTCAGACTCACGTCCATCGAGTCCGTGATGCCATCCAGCCATCTCATCCTCGGTCGTCCCCTTCTCCTCCTGCCCCCAATCCCTCCCAGCATCAGAGTCTTTTCCAATGAGTCAACTCTTCGCATGAGGTGGCCAAAGTACTGGAGTTTCAGCTTCAGCATCATTCCTTCCAAAGAAATCCCAGGGTTGATCTCCTTCAGAATGGACTGGTTGGATCTAAGGTAACAGTAAATAGATTAAATCCCTTGCCTGTGGTAAAAGGGAATCAGTGTGAGAAACTGGGATAAAGGAGAACAAGTAAATGAATAAATGAGAATGATGTTTATGTTCCTTGAGATGGGGAAAAATCAAAACCCACTGTTTTTCTTGCCCTTATAAAGAGAAAATAAATTAAAAGGAGGGAGTGATATGATTTGTCAGGCATGGCTTGGTTTCTTTGTAAAATGCACTGGGCAATACTACAGAATGCATCTAGTGCCCCCAAAACTTAAAATTATACCCATATACTAAGAAGTCATGAAAGAGAGAGGACACCTAGTCAGTTTTCAAGGTCATGCATAATCAGAAGAAAAATGAATTCAGCTTTGGAACATAGTCATTCCTAGACCCTCAAACACTGTACAATGTCTGCCACAATGATCTCAATGTTCACAATTACTAACTTTGTTATAGTGATGTTTAGATCCCTCGTAGCTCAGTGGATAATGAATCTGCCCGCAATGCAGGAGACCTGGGTTTGATCCCCAGGCTGGGAAGATCGCTTGGAGAAGGAAATGGCAACCCACTCCAGTATTCTTGGTTGGAGAATCCCATGGAGAGAGGAGCTGGGCCTGCTACCGTCCATGGGGTCACAAGAGTTGGACACACTTAGTGACTAAACCACCGCCGTAGTGATGTTTTGTTTAGATTTCATTTTCCTGGATTTGGTATTATATGAAAAATGTGGACAGGCATGCACTCCCTTTTATAATACATGTGAGTATTCAAAGGAACAAAATGCTGCACCAAAATTTGAGATAGAGCCTGGTCAAAAGAATGGAAATTAATTCAAGATTTCTGCTTCACAGAGGACTGCCTGTTGAATTGTAATAGGTTAATCATCTAGGAAAACTACTTTCAAATAGTAAAAATTATAAGTTCTACCATAAATCAAAGCCCATTGTGGCTGAATTGTAAGGTCATGGGTGACCCTGACCTGAGATCTCCAGGCATACCAAGTGCACATTAATTCAATGTTTTCTAATATTAGAGTTAGAGCAGAAATAAAAGCACATAGCTAGAATACTCCCAAGGCTTATATATTATGCAGGCAGCACAGAACAATGATTATAAATCGCCTTTCAGACATAGCAAAAACCGACCTTACAAATATGACTTTACTGTAGGTAGCAAGGGGTTAAGGATGTGATAAGAAATTTTCCTAAATAACTTCCCAATGTCTTGATAAATGATGTCATCCATCACTACTAATGTGGACTAAGGAATAGAATTAATTATTTTGCAATCATGATCTGGTACAGAGATCAAGGTCATGTTATTACATCAGCAGAACATTGACTGGTTGTGAATTATTCTTAATGAGACATTCAATTCTTAAATCCTGAGCTGGTAGTCACTGGAGGCCTATTAACAATTACAGATTAGAAGGCATTTTATACAATACCGTTATTCACAGCTCGTACATACTGCCTCTGTGAATTACTGTAATACACATGGTTTAGGAAACTAACCTCTAAAGAATATTAAGCATCTGGGTGGAATATTTAAAGAAACTGTCTGTATGATTATTTATATATATACTCTAGTATTTAATATTTACAAACTTTATAATAATTCTTCTCTATATCTTGAAACACCACAGCATAGTCACTCTATTCTCATCACTTTTTTTTAAGTTCAAACTTCAAATGATATCAGGTAAAATATTTAGCATTTTATCAAATATCAAATATTAGATAAAATAAATTTCTTATTAATTTCCAATTTATGCATGCCAAGTCACCTGGAGATATCATTTTTTCTTATGATCCAGTTTTGAGACTTTGAGAACCTGAGCATTAAAAAAGAAAGCAGGCAAAACACTGGAATAAAATCTCTATGGTGAATTAGGACCATGAAGTCAATATAACATCACCTGACAATTCTAAAGTTGATTTCTCTAACTCAAGAAAATGTGATATGAATAAATATCCAATTGTATCAATAAACTAGCAAAATATAGGTACTGTAACTTTACTACCTAAACTTCATGGTTCTTAAAGACAAAGTTTATATCTCTTTTCTTAGACAAGGAATCACTAGCATATATAATATGTTCCATGTACAGTAGCTCTTCAGTACTTGCTTAGCAAATAGATGGAAACAGATGATTAAACTAGAATGTCTGCTTTTCAAGCTCTCTTATATTTTACATTGAATATGGGATCTTCCCAAATTTTATTAGAGCAATATTCTTTCTTATTTCAAATATAGTATACCATAGAGTTCAGGACTATTAAGAAATTATAAAATATCTTGGAAAATAATTATAATTTACATAATCTGAAAATCATAAATTTAAAATTTGTGCTATATAAAATATTTATACATATTTTAAGTAAATTGAGCAATCCTCCATGTATGATTTATAGTGTATGCTCATAAGGATTTATGCCTATGTTGCAAAAAAACTTAAAACGCCTGTTTCAAGAATCTGTAAAAAGTTGTGGAACGTCATCAAATACACACATTTGATCTATATATGTCTGTACACATATACAATAATACATATATTTTAAGGAAACAGGGGCACAGAGAGAAAGAGAAAATATAGTTTAATAATGCATGTTCTAAGGAGAGAGGTAAACTCAGGAATATCAGGAACTATTAATATATTACCAATGTAATAAATATAAAAGTAAAACAAGATATCCTTTAACATCACTAAATGCATAAAAATTTAGAAGTATGGTGATAAATTAGTAGGCTACACTTTAAACAACAACAACAAAAAAAACATTATATGATGATAAGAAAACGTGCCATTCGGTTTTGAGGGATTAACACAGAAAAATGAATACAATACAAAGTTCAGACTTGGTGATCTAAATTCCTGTTTGAATCCAGGTGACCTCATAACTGCTGCAAGATGGAAAAGTAAATCACTTCTCTAGACTGTTAATATTGTACAGCATCTTTATAGTCAAATATAAGGTCTGATATGCCAGGAAACAGAACCAAATGGTCAAAAAAAAGTAAGAGACCATACAGAAAACAGAAACAGAGCCGTGAGCTTTCTAGATGTTGAAATTAGAATTGTAAAAAACCATAATCAATAAGCCCCTCCAAAGCAGACAAGGTAGAAATTTTTACAAAAGAATTATTTATGCAAAAGAATAAATAAAAATTCCATATTTGAGAAATGAAATGTATTAATAATATGACAGCAGCCTAGACATAGCAAAAGAAAGGTCTGTTGCAACAGTGATAGCTTAATAGAAAATATACAAGCTGAAGCTTGGAAAAAACAAAGAACAAAAAAATATAAAATTGTTTAAATATACATGAGGAATGAATCTAAGATTCAACTTATGTGTGGTTATATTCCCATACAAAGAGGAGAAAAAAATATGTCAGATGTGATATTCAAAAATAAACTAAAGGTTTTGATAAAAATATCACAGTGAGTCACAAACTGAAGAACTCTCTATGATATCTAAGCAGTG
>SJYT01042973.1:260872-280549 GCA_006410635.1 Cephalophus harveyi | reverse complement strand
TTTACATATTTGAAATTATAAAACATTTACAAGTTATTCTATAGTTCATAATCATTACTAATTTATACAGAATTGCTGAGTCAAATTCAATAAGCTTTATTTTTCCACTGTCAGATACATTTGTCTCTCATAATATACTTTACTGCAATTATTCCCTTTTTCTCTGAAGTCTTATAATTTTTATTTCTACCTCCCATCCTATGTGTCAAAACCTTTTAAATTTACTTTATATATATGGCATTTTCTGCTATGGGTCAATTTTTATTTTTTACAATCAATAAAATACTACAGCTCATGGCTGGAGCCCCCTGATACTCATCAGAGTAAAACTATACAAATGATCTCAAACAGCTCATTTCAGATGAGCATCCCAAATTTCTGATTTTATGCAAATTTTAGCCTAATTATCTGAAAGTTTTTAGAACAATGACCTCAGGAGTATGACCCTTCTCCATAAACATCTTCCTGCACTAATAGGCTCTGGAAAGCCTCTTTCTTCTTTCTTACCATGTAAATGGAAATTGCTGAACTTATATGCACTTTATTGTCATTAAAAATCAGAATCAGTAGGGAGTCTTAGCAGAGATTGATGAAATATTCCCAAACTACTGAATAAGGGAGAATGTCTAGGACATCATCACCTTCATGTCCCGTCTAATAGAGAATTTACCTGAGGAGAAATCACCCATTGACTTTAAGAGTTACAATGTGTCTTTTATCTGACCCTTAGAGATTCAGAGAACAAGAGTCATCCATTAGAATTATTTCAGGGAAGTTGATTATCTGGAATTTACCTCTGTATTTCAAGAAAGCAGTTATTAATAAAATATTTTAGAAATAAATATGAACATAATTTCACATTTGTGCTAAAGTATACTTGTGACATATGTATCCTTTTGTGAAGTAGAATATTAAAAAGGAAATATCACTAAAACCTCACAAGTACAAATAATAATGCAACTTCCTTAAAGGATTATAATTTTATTACTAATGTAGCACTACATGTCTCTTGTGTTGCAAATAAGACTTTATATATTTATTATTTTTTATCTCAGCCATAGGAAAATTCAGTTAAAATATAGGCATGAATTTTAAAACTTACTTAGGATTTTATTAAAGAAAAACCAAAGGGTGAAATTATTGGTAATAGTGGATATGCCTTCTAGTTTATTGTTGCATTGGAACAAAGATAGAAAACAAAACAAAAATAAATGAAGTTTGAATACCAACTATTACAATTAGCTAAGTTGATCAAACCTTCAAGTTATATGACACACCAATAATATACAGCGTGATCACTATGAAAATTGATTCTCCTGTTCTCTGAATTTGAGAAGCATATTCCAGCTGAGCTATTTAAAACCCTAAGAGGTGATGTTGTTAAAGTGCTGCACTCAATATGCAGGCAAATTTGGAAAACTCAGCAGTGGTCACAGGACTAGAAAAAGTCAGTTTTCATTTCAGTTCCAAAGAAGTGGAATCTCAAAGACTGCTCAAACTGCTGTACAACTACACTCATTTAACATGCTTGCAAAGTTATGCTCAAAATCCTTCAAGCAAGTCTTCAGCAGTATGTGAATCAAAAACTTCCAGATGTATCAGCTGGGTTTAGAAGAGGTAGAGGAACCAGAGATCTAATTGTCAACATTCATTGGATCTTAGAGAAAGCAAAGGAGTTCCAGAAAAACATCTACATCTGCTCACTGACTACACTAAAGCCTTTGACTATATAGACCACAAAAAAACTGTGGAAAATTCTTAAAGAGATGGGAATACCAGACCACCTTAGCTGCCTCCTGAGAAACCTGTATGCAGGTCAAGAAGAAATCCTCAGATGGAACATGGAACGACTGGTTCAAAATTGGGAAAGGAGTATAACAAGGCTATATATTGTCACTCAATTTATTTAACCTATATGCAGAGTATATCATGTGAAATGACAGACTGGAGGGATCACAATTTGGAATCAAGATTGTTGGAAGAAACATTAACAATCTCAGATATGCAGATAAAACCACTCTAATGGCAGAAAAAAATGAAGAGGTACTAAAGACCTCCTTGATGAAGGTGAAAGAAAAGAATGAAAAAGCTGGCTTAAAACTCAACACTACAAAACTAAGAACATGGCATCTGGTCCCATCACTTCATGACAAACAGAAAGGGAAAAAGTTGAAGCAGTGACAGATTTTATTTTATGGGGCTCCAAAATCGATAGGGATGGTGACTGCAACCATGAAATTAAGACACTTGCTCCTTGGAAGGAAAGCTTCTTGGAAGGACCTAGACAGCATATTTAAAAGCAGAGACATGATTTTGCTGACAAAGGTTCATATTCTTCCCTGGTGGCTCAGAGGTTAAAGCGTCTGCCTCCAATGCGGGAAGACCCGGGTTCGATCCCTGGGTCGGGAAGATCCCCTGGAGAAGGAAATGGCAATCCACTCCAGTATTCCTGCCTGGAGAATCCCATGGACGGAGAAGCCTAGTAGGTTACAGTCCACGGGGTCGCAAAGAGTCGGACACGACTGAGTGACTTTAAAAAAAAAAAAAAAAAATTGTTTTTCTAGTAGTCATGTAAGGATGTGAGAGACGGACCATAAAAAAAGGAGGAATGCCAACGAATTGATGCTTTTGAATCATGTTGTGGGAGAAGACTCTTGAGAGTCCCTTGGACTACAAAGAGATCAAACTAGTCAATCCTAAAGTAAATCAACTCTGAATATTCATTGGTAAGACTGCTGCTGAGGATGAAGCTCTAATACTTTGGTCACATTATGCAAAGCCTGACTCATTGGAAAAGATCCTGATGCTGGGAAAGACTGAAGGCAAACGGAGAAGGGGGCAGCAGAGGATGAGATGGTTAGATAGCATCACTGAGTCAATAGACACAAATTTCAGCAAACTCCAGGAGATAGTGGAGGACAGAGGAGCTTGGAGTGCTATAGTCCATGGGTTCACAAAGAGATGGACACAACTTAGTAACTTAACAACAACAAATATATCAATTAAATGTGAGAAAAGGGTACATTTTACTGTCAGATTATTCTTTGCAATGTCAAATTATAATGACCAATCATTTTGATTCCATCTTCATTGAATCCAAACTTCATAAATTAGCATAAAACTTTGAGGTTTTCATAAAGTTGTTTCTCTAACAGTAGAGATTTAAAAACCCTCTGTGGAAGTATAAGTTGGAAATTGCCTGTTCAAAGAAATTTATGATTTTATTACAGCTACATATTGACTATTCCTTTAGTAACCTGCAGGCAGAAAGTAACAGTTTATTTATTCAAACTGCAAATGAAATTGGGCAAGAAAAGTAATTAGCAAGCAACAAAAAACTAATGGAAAAGCACCATAAAACCAGTTCCAAATTTATGTGGGTTGTCAGATCATTAGAAAAATAACACTTTAATTTTAAAAATGTAGAAAACTATGTATATATATTTTTTCTTCAACAAACTGCCTAAACATAGGTATAGGATTTTGAAACAAAGGCAATACTGAGAAATATTCGTGTAATTTCTTAACTCTTTAAATAATTTAAAATTATTCTAAATATAAGTTTAAGTATTGTTTCAAATGTAAACTTTATAGTGAATGATATGTTTATTTCTTTACTTAGAGACACAGGGAATATTTGACTATGTTTTTTTTGAAACGTCAGTGACGAATTTTCTGTAATTGACAGATCTCACTAACATTGCAGAAGCCACCAAGATAATATATATATTTAGAGAAAAAACAACAATAATTACATATATATTGCTGGTCAGTTACAAGATAATAACAGTGTTATTTTATGGGTGGTGCTTATTTTGTGACATGAAAACATTTCCAAACCTGCCAGAAAATGTAATTTGTTACTGAACAGATAATTCTTCTTAAAGTAATATTAGTTGCTGGAATAGCAACACAGAAACATTTCATTTTAAAAATACAAGGAGTTTCTTTAATGCTGAGTATATTGTTTAGTGGATGCATACATTTACAACAAAGAAAACACCAATTCTCTTAAAGACTTCCCAGGTGACAGGCAAGACCAGTTTACTACACAGCTATATCAGTTGACTGAAGGCTATTTTATCCCAATTAAGTTTTCCTCAAAAATTTTAATGACATTATAAATTCCTAAGAAAATCTTCAGGAAAATGTCAAAATTTCTTGGCCTTGAGATCAGGTAATGTGACAATCTCCTAGTCTCTCTTTTTTTTTTTTCCCCCAAAACACTTAGTGTTATAGCCATATTGGAAACTCAAACTTTGCTCAGATCTGTGTGAATTATTTTTAAGATTTACCATATGCTTTACACTTAGGCATTTTTGCACTTGACATTTTCTTTCCTTCGAAGTTTTCCTACCTTTTGAGTACCTTCTACCTGAATATCATATAAGAATTGGTCTAGATCTCAAACTTCTGTGAAGTCTTTTAGCTACTCTAGGACTCACAAATAGCTTCTCCACTTATTCAAGAGCATATTGGTGACATAAGTTACATCATGAAATAATGGATAAAATGAGATCTCCATTGCACATGACCACAGGCTAGTAGAAGTTGATGGGAGAGGAGAGTCAGATGTGTAAAGCATAATTAAAATGTATTAATACAGGTGGCGTAATAGAAGTGCAAGCTAAATACTTTAGACTCACTTAAGAGAGAATATCTAACTGCATATGGGTGAATATGAGAACATGTGAAAATGGTTCATCCATTTGAAAGCAAGTTTTCCCAAGTCACCCTGCTTATTTAATTTATATGCAGAATACACCATGTGAAAGGACAGGCTGGATGAAGTACAAACTGGAATCAGGATTACAGGGAGAAATATCAATAACCTCAGATAGGCAGATACTACCACTCTTATGGCAGAAAGAAGAGAGAAACTAAAGAGCCTCTTGATGAGGGTGAAAGAGAAAGAGAAAAACCTGGCTTAAAACTCAGCTTTCAGAAAACTAAGATTGTGGCATCTGGTCCCATCACTTCGTGGCAAATAGATGGGGAAACAATGGAAACAGGGACAGATTTTCTTGGGCTCCAAAATCACTGCAGATAGTGACTGCAGCCACAAGACTAAAAGATGCTTGCTCCTTGGAAGAAAAGCTATAACCAACCTAGACATCTTATTAAAAATCAGAGACATAACTTTGCCAACTAAGGTCCATCTAGCCAAAGCTATGGTTTTTCCAGTAGTATTGTATGGATGTGAGAGTTGGACCATAAAGAAAGCTGAGGGGCAAAGCACTGATGCTTTTGAACTGTGGTGTTGGAGAACACTCTTGAGATTCCCTTGGATTGCTAGAAGATCAAACCTATCAATTGTAAAGGAAATCAGTCCTGAATATTCACTGGAAGGACTGATGCTGAAACTGAAGCTCCCATAGTTTGGCCACCTGATGTGAAGAACTGACTCAATGGAAAAGACCCTGATGCTGGGAAAGATTGAAGGCAGGAGGAGAAGGGGACGACAGAAGATGAGATGGTTGGATTGTATCACCGACTCAATGGACAGGAGTTTGAGCAAGCTCCGGGAATTGGTGATGGACAGGGAAACCTGGAGTGCTGCAGTCCATGGGGTGACAAAAAGTCCACCACGACTGAGTGACCGAACTGAACTGAAGCTTGTTTGGATGCTTGCTAAAGATGGTGGATCTGGAATGGTCTGAAGGAAAAAGTAAATGCAGAATTTTGGTTCATTTATTTGAGAGTTTTCCCAAAGCTTTCTCCAAGATTTTATGCACTCAAGTCTTATTTTTCTAGTCAAACCTTCAGTGTCATGTGATTGTTTCTTGTTTCCTTCCCCTTGCTTCATGTTTTTTTTCAGAACTGAACTATAGCTGACTTACAATATTATATTAGTTTCAAGTGTACAACCTAGTGATTCTATATTTTTATAGATTAAAGTCCATATAAAGAAGGCTGAGTGCCAAAGAATTGATGCTTTCTAATTGCATTGTTCAAGAAGAGTCTGGCTGCAAGGAGATAAAATCAGTCAATCCTAAAAAAAAAAAATCAACCCTGAATACTCATTGGAAAGACTGATGCTGAAGCTGAAGCTCCAATAATTTGGCCACCTGATGCAATGAACCAAGTCATTGGAAAAGACCCTGATGCTGGGAAAGACCACAGAAAGGAACAAAAGGGGGTGACAGAGGATGAGATAGTTGGATGGTATCACCGACTCAGTGGACTGAATCTGAGCAACCACCAAAAGAGAGTAAAGGACAGGGGAGCCTGGCGTACTGCATTCTATGGGGTCACAGAGAGTCAGACATGACTTAACAACTGAATGATATTATTACAAAATGTTGGTTATAGTCTAAGTGCTGTACATTACATACTTGTAACTTATTTATATTATACCTACCCGTTTGTAGCTCTTAATCCCCTTCCCCTATAATGCCCTTCTCCCCACATCTCTCCCCTCTGCTAACCATTGGTTTGTTCTCTGTATTGAGTCTGTTTCTGTTTTGAGTCTGTTCCTGTTTTGTTATATTCCTTCATTTGTCTTATTTTATAGATTCCACATATAAGAGAAAATATGCAGTATTTGTCTTTCCCTGTTTGACTGATTTCACTAAGCATAATACCCTTCAGGTTCATTTATGTTGTCAGAAAAGGAATTTTTTTTTTCTTTTAATGCATGAGTAATATTCATTTCAGACTTCCCCAGTGGCTCAGACAGAAAAGAATCTGCCTGCAGTGTGGGAGACCTGAACTTGATACCATTGGTTTGTTCTCTGTATTGAGTCTGTTTCTGTTTTGAGTCTGTTCCTGTTTTGTTATATTCCTTCATTTGTCTTATTTTATAGATTCCACATATAAGAGAAAATATGCAGTATTTGTCTTTCCCTGTTTGACTGATTTCACTAAGCATAATACCCTTCAGGTTCATTTATGTTGTCAGAAAAGGAATTTTTTTTTTCTTTTAATGCATGAGTAATATTCATTTCAGACTTCCCCAGTGGCTCAGACAGAAAAGAATCTGCCTGCAGTGTGGGAGACCTGAACTTGATCCCTGGATTGGGACGGTCCCCAGAAGGAGGGCATGGCAACCCACTCCAGTACTCCTGCCTGGAGAATCTCTATGGACAGAGGAGCCTGGCGGGCTACATACAGTCCATGGGGTCGCAAAGAGTTGAACACTACTGAGTGACTTAGCACAGCACAATATTCAAGAAATATAGCATATTCTAAATAATTTCCATTTTCAAAAAAATTATATAACATTATGTATATATATATATGTATGAATATAATAGGTTTTCTTTATTCATTCATCTGTTGATAGACAGTTAGGTTGCTTCCATATCTTGGCTATTAGAAAAAATTTATCTGCAATGAACATTGGGATGCACATATCTTTAAAAACTAGTGTCTTACAGGGTGTTCAGGGCTGGTGCACTGGGATGACCCAGAGGGCTGGGATGGGGAGGGAGGTGGAAGGGGGTTTCAGGATGGGGAACACGTGTACACTCATGGAAGATTCAAGTCAATGTATGGCAAAACCCATACAATATTGTATAATTTTTTTTAAAAGAAAAAAAAATTAGTGTCTTAATTTTCTTGAGATCTATACCCAGAATTTATTGTTAGAGCATATGGAAGTTCTATTTTTAACACTTTGAGTAACCAAACTGTTTTCCTCTTCATTACTTTAAAACTGTATTTTTTTTTAAATTTCTTAGTAGAAGTACATTAGTCTGATTTTGATTACTCCACCAGAAATGGAATAGGATGTACAAAGAGCTTTGACTTTGGAGATAAGGATTTGTATTCTATTATATTCCTTACTGGGAAAGTAATTTATCTTTTTAGAGATTTATATCATTCATATGTAATGTGCCAAGTGTAATTCAAAATTAAATTGTGGCTCCGTGATAAAATTCTAATACCAAATTTGCATTAGAGCAAAATATTGAATAAAATGCATAAAAAACCATTTAACAATAGTTTAAAGGGTTTCATTTACAAAGAAAACAATTTTCAGGTAAGGAAATTAGATAAAACAATTCATCCTATGCACAATACAACAAAATGGACAAGTAATTTCTTTAAAAATATAGCTTTTATATATGCAAGTAGCTCCAAGTATCAAATGTTTGGACTAAAGTGGTGATGCAAAATTTTTTTTAAAGCCATTCTGCTACTTTCCAGATGATAGGTAAAATAATGGTAATAAAGGTCAAGACATGAATTAAATATACATGATAAATCCCAGTACTCTTCGAATTTCTCTTAAGATGATCTATACTCTTATCAGTATTCCCATCCTTAGTGAAAACAATATTCACTTTTCTCTGAAAATATAACCATGCTTAATTTTTCATATTATTTTGGTGAGAAGTGAATACTAACAATATTATAATATGCCATGAAAAATCTCTCAATGCATGTATGTGCATGACTCTGCTTTCTACTTTAGCTAAAGTGATTTTGACAAAAGCATTGTTAGATAAGACATGATTTATTTGTTTACATGCTGTCAACACTCATGACATAAACACTGATGTATAGCTACAAAAAGACTAATAAAAAAGACATCTGTTTTGTGATTTATGGTTTTTAAGGCACTTTCTAACTGATTTTAATATTCTAATGATAATTATTTTCACCTAGATTTCTATCCTCATTTAAATGTTTTAAATTACATCTTTTTTTTAATATGATTGCCTTTCATATAGTTCATACACTGATCTATAATCACCATGTTGAAAAAGGAAGTAAGGCCATTCTATGCCATCTCATTTTCTCTGACCTCAGATTTGAGTCTTTTTCACTTTGGTGTGTGACTTTCCACTGCCATGTCCAAGTAATATTATTAAGCTAATAATGTTTTTCTCATTCATTTACTTATTTGTTTGTATACTTAAAGTAAAAGAGTTACATCTCAAATGGATGCAATTTTCAGAAGTGTCATTTCAGCAATGGTCACCTGACTTATGTTGATCATCTTCTTCTGAGTTTTCCTTTACCTTCATGGAGGGAGAACTTGTGAGAATTTTACATCTTTATCAGGACATAAATTAGGATATAATTAGTTCTTTTTATGAGATTCTATGGCCCTTTCTCAGCTATTTCATTAATGAGGAAAAACTTTAAGAATAAATATGACAATCTTTTCTGGAAATCTGTCCTCTTTTATTTATAATACCTCAGTTCTAATTGTTTTCTGAGTTCATGCCAATCTAGAGCATAGATGGCTTCATGCATTTCTCTTCAGTTTGAGAAGAGTTACTATTCTAATATAGAATTTCTAGTGTCTGAAACGTCTCTCAAGTTCACATTTTAATTTTAATTGCAAATTTAATCAATAGTCATTCTATAGTTCTGGCTGTTCGTGATCCCAAATATAACAAGCATTGCGCAGGTGCACTAATCCTTTCTGAAAGAGATTTCTGTCAGTAAAACTAACATTTTTTCTCTCCTACCATTGTTTTTATGGGGGTTCATTAGATTTACTGTTTTGATGAGAAAATAAAACCATTCAAAGTATATAGTACCCAGGAGCTTCTTCTCATTACTCCTTCTGCCATTTCTTTACTTGGAATAGTGTTCTGTTTAAATCAACTTAAATGTGTGAATATAAGCTCTGAAGCAGTGGGATATTTATACTGCTCAGAGCCATATCTCAAGGACCTATAAGAGTACCTATTTATAGTAGAAACTTAAGGAGTAGTTGCTTATTAATAATTGTAGCACTTGTGAACTGAGAACTAATTCTCTATGACAAACCTTCCATTGCTGTTTAAGATATCTTGTCTAGCACTTCAAATAACATGAAATGACTTATTCACCTTCTCTAATTCTAATCCCAAAGATGGGCAATGCCAAAGAATGCTCAAATTACCATACAAGTGCACTATTTTCACATGCTAGCAAGGTAATGCTCAAAATCTTTCAAGCTAGGCTTCAGCAGTATGTGAACCAAGAACTTCCAGATGTACATGCTGGGTTTAGAAAAGGCAAAAGAACCAGAGATCAAATTGCCAGCATTTCTTAGATCACAGAGAAAGCCAGGGAATTCTAGAAAAACACCTATTTCTGCTTCATTGACTATACTAAAGCCTTTGGTGTGTGTATCACAACAAACTAGAAG
This sequence comes from Cephalophus harveyi, assembly GCA_006410635.1. Classification (NCBI taxonomy): domain Eukaryota; kingdom Metazoa; phylum Chordata; class Mammalia; order Artiodactyla; family Bovidae; genus Cephalophus; species Cephalophus harveyi. The sequence goes on along the minus strand of SJYT01042973.1, from coordinate 270,456 downwards.
ATTCACAAAGAGATGGGAATACCAGACCACCTATTTGGCTCCTGAGAAACCTGTATGCAGGTCAAGAAGAAAAAGTTAGAACTGGACATGAAACAGCAGAATGGCTCAAATTTGGGGAAGAAGTACAAGGCTGTATGTTGTCACCCTGCTTATTTAAGTTATATGCAGAGCACATAATGGGAAATACCGGGCTAGATGAATCAAAATCTGGAATCAAGATTACCAAGAAAATAACAACTTCAGATATGCAGATAATATCACTCTAATGGTAGAAAGGGAAAAGGACTATAGGACCTCTTGATGAGGGTAAAAGCAAAAAGTCTGCTTAAAACTCAATGTTCAAAAACCTAAGATCATGGCATCTGGTCTTACCATTTCATGTCAAATAAAAAGGTTAAAGTGTAAACAGTGACAGATTTTAATTTCTTGGGCTCCAAAATCATTGCAGATGGTGACTGCAGTCATGAAATTAAAAGATGCTTCCTCCTTGGAAAGAAAAGTATGACAAATCTTAGTTCAGTTCAGTCACTCAGTTATGTCTGACTCTTTGCAACTCCATGGACTGCAGCATGCCAGGCCTCTCTGTCCGTCAGCAACTCCTTGAGTCTACTCAAACTCATGTCCATTGAGTTGGTGATGCCATCCAACCATGTCATCCTCTGTCGTCCCCTTTACCTCCCACCTTTAATCTTTCCCAGCATCAGGGTCTTTTCAAATGAGTCAACTCTTTATATTAGGTGGCCAAAGTATTGGAGTTTCAGCTTCAGCATCAGTCCTTCCAAAGAATATTCAGGACTGATTTCCTTTAGAATGAACTGGTTGGATCTCCTTGACTCCAAGGGATTCTCAGGAGTCTTCTCCAATACCACAGTTCAAAAGCATCAATTCTTCAGTGCTCAGCAATCTTTATAGTCCAACTCTCATGTCCATACATGACCACTGGAAAAACCATAGCTTTGACTATATGGACTTTGCTGGCGAAGTAATGTCTCTGCTTTTTAATATGCTAAGTTGGTCATAACTTTTCTTCCAAGAAGCAAGTGTCCTTTAATTTCATGGCTGCAGTCACCATCTGCAGTGATTTTGGAGCCCAAGAAAATAAAGTCTGTCACTGTTTTCATTGCTTCCCCATCTATTTACCATGAAGTGATGGGACCAGATGCCATGATCTTCGTTTTCTGAAAGTTGAATTTTAAGCCAGCTTTTTCACTCTCCTCTTTCACTTTCATCAAGAAGCTCTTTAGTTCTTCTTCAATTTATGCCATAAGGGTGGTGTCATCTGCATATCTGAGGTTATTGATATTTTTTCTGGTAATCTTGATTCTAGCTTGTGTTTCATCCAGCCCCGCGTTTCTCATAATGCACTCTGCATATAAGTTAAATAAACAAGGTAACAATATACAGCCTTGATGTACTCCTTTCCCTATTTGATTCCCTATTTGGAACCAGTCTGTTGTTCCATGTCCAGTTCTAACTGTTGCTTCCTGACCTGCATACAGATTTCTCAGGAGGCAGGTAACGTGGTCTGGTATTCCCATCTCTTTAAGATTTTTCATAGTTTGTTGTGATCCACACAGTCAAAGGTTTTGGCGTAAGTCAATAAAGCAGAAGTAGATGCTTTTCTGGAGCCCTCTTGCTCTTTTGATGATCCAATGGATGTTGACAATTTGATTTCTGGTTCCTCTGCCTTTTCTAAATCCACCTTGAACATCTTGAAGTTCATGGTTCACATACTGTTGAAGCCTGGCTTGGAGCATTTTAGAATAACTTTGCTAGCATGTGAGATGAGTGCAAACCTAGATGACAAACCGAAGCAGTGTATTAAAAATCAGAGACATCACTTTGCCAACAAAGGTCTGAATAATCAAAACTATGGTTTTTCCAGTAGTTATGTAACAATGTGAGAGTTGGACCATTAAAGAATGCTGAGTGCCAAAGAACTGATGCTTTCAAATTGTGGTACTAGAAAAGACTTGAGGCTCCCTTTGACTGCAAGGAGATCAAACCAGTCAATCCTAAAGAAAATCAACCCTGAATATTCATTGGAAGGATTGACACTGAAGCTAAAGCTCCAATAATTTGATCATTTGATGTGAAGAGCTGAGTCACTGGAAAAGACCCTGATGCTGGGAAAGATTGAGGGTAAGAGGAAAAGGGGTTGACAGAAGATGAGATGGTTAGACAGCATCACCAACTCAACAGACATGAATTTGAGCAAACTCCGGGTGATAGTGAAGGACAGAGAAGACTGGAGAGCTGCAGTTCATTGGGTCACAAAGAGTCAGACATGATTTAGTGACTGAACAACAACACATTTAGAATATCAAGTAACAAGGAAGGAATTAGTCACCAAAATCAGCTTCAGTGCATGAGATGCTTGGCTTGTGTGTGTATTTCATTTTAGAGAACCAGTAGGGTACATTTGGGTATTTCTGGGGTCATTTAGTTTATTTCATCACACAAAAGTTTGAGTCTGTGGAGTTTTCAATTAGGTCAGGTCTCAGCAACATGTTGGTTTAAGAACATATCAAGCAACATCAGCTGGAAAGTTTTCTCCAAATCATTTTAAACTTTTTATAATTCCAAGGTCATTTTTTTGAACAGTACCAAGAAAGCAAGTTGGATAACATAAAGGAAGGAGATTTCAGTGTTTTCTTTGATATTTGTGGTTTTGAGAAAGAAAAAGAGAATGGGTCAAAGGAAAGAGGAAATGTCAACTTGAGGTGACTCTGGTTTTTAAAATGAGATAAAACTAACCATATCCCAGATGACATGATCTCTTTACACTAAAATATAATCCAAGATGCTGAGGTCAGAGCAGAGCTTAAGAATGCGACAGACATAAGCTTTTTCTGGTGTTGCAGGTGCTACTAGACTACGTGAGGTCATAGCAACTGAGCTTTCACAAGTAATTCAAACTAAATTTTTTTACAAATTAAGATTGTGTGCATATGAGTGTATTACCTCTTACACAATATTCCAGTCTCTTGCAATGCCATAGAAGTATGTTCATGCTTCTAAGAGAGTTAACCTTATTATTCATACTAATATATTATCTAAACCAAATAAAAATAATCATTGCTCCTTTAGGCAGAAAAACATGCCCCCTTAACTAATTCTGTCACTGTACTTTCACAATAACATACTTTCCTGTTTACTTTTGTATTTACCTAGCCTATATTAAATTTTATTTCATCCTTCTTCCTCTTAGATTTTACAAATTTCTCTACTCCTGTTCATGCCTTCATCATATTATTTTCTTTTCTCTTTATTTTTCCTGTCAATTTTATTTCCCCTCTTTTCAACATTGTATTATTTATTTTCTAAAATTTCCGTTGTGTTACTTTGTTAATCTCTTGCCCTTCTAAGATGCTCAGGTGTACCAGTTGAATATAAGCAGAACATATTGTGTGCCTTCTCTAGAGGAGAAGCAAAACACTGAATAAGGAAATAACTGAATTTAGCAGTTAACTTATGAGGCAAGCAAATCTCTTCCAAGCATCTCTGCATGCCTGTCTTTCAAGCCCAGCATAATCTTGAATGTTTTTAACTTGCCAAGTATCATTTGACAGTTAATTACCAATATGAAGCCATATATACATATATATATACACACACATATATATACATACACAGTCTTTCCTTCTAAGAATCTGGTAAACTCTATATGAATCAAGGACTACTTATTACTTTTGTTTCCTATATAGACAAGTTTTGTTGTTCAGATTACCAAACAGATCTTGAACTAGAGGGAAACTTACTTCTTCAGAAAATAATTTCACTTATTCAAATTTCACTTATTCCTCTTCTTGGAAACTGCTTATACTTTGACCTCTAACTTTCTTTGTAATCACTAACTTCCTAAAATGTGTCAATTAGATTGTATCCCTTGTAAACACTGTCTTTTAAATGTCTTTTTTCCAGTTTTATTAAGATATAATTGATATACAGCACTTTATAATTTTAGGATGTACAGCATAGTGACTCAAATAATTCTTGTGCTTTCTCCTTTACATTCACCTAAAGAAGAAACAGTAACAGCTGCTGTGGTTAAACCGAAGTATCCAGTTACTCTACAAACTTGCATACATAGAGCTGAATTCATGTAGGTAAAGCTTACAGCTCTGAGGACTGGATACACTATAATGTTATAAGCACAACTTCTAAACATAAAATAGACTTGAAATTCTATCACACATTCTCAGTTTGTTGGTGCTCCCACTCACACATAGTATGCTCCTCTCTTCTCAATTATCCGTTCACTCTCCATATTATCCTACTCTGCAACAAAAATGTCACGTCTACTTAGACCCCTTCTTCTTCAGTTAAAGTAAGTTCCCCATCAATACTTATGGCTCTGTCATAATTAATCTACCTTTTAGGCTAGTAATGCAGAGCTTGAAATGCAGAGCCTGATACTATCTCACTTAGCAGCAGCACCTCTATGCTGCTGCTGCTAAGTCACGTCAGTCATGTCCGACTCTGCACGACCCCATAGAAAGCAGCCCACCAGGTTGGAGTGGGCTGGAATCCTGGAATCTCCAGGATTCTCCAGGCAAAAACACTGAAGTGGGTTGCCATTTCCCTTCTCCAATGCATGAAAGTGAAAAGTGAAAGTGAAGTCGCTCAGTTGTTTCTGACTCTTCGGGATCCCATGGACTGCAGCCTACCAGGTTCCTCCGTCCATGAGATTTTCCAGGCAAGAGTACTGGAGTGAGTTGCCATTGCCTTCTCCAAAGCTTCATACTTATCTATTTGCTTAACTATAATTGCTTGTCTCCTTGTCAGGCCTTTGGGACAGGTGGGTGGGTGTAATTTTTTTTAAGCCTCAGAATAACCATCAAGTCCTTGGGGTGGGGGTGGGGGGTGGTGTGTGTGTATGTGTGTGTGTGTGTGTGTGTGCATGCGTGTGTATGTGTGTTCTCTCTTAAGCTTCAGAATATCCATATGATCTTGAATGTATATCCCTATTTTCCAGTTGAAGAAAAGGAGCTATAATATAGGATCAGAGATAGAATTTAAACCCATCTTTATAATATTTTAGTGTACTATAATATTTCTTCCCACATAATCTGCTAATGAATTGCAATGCCCTAATGATTCTGTATCCAGTAATAATAAAATATACAACTTATACTATTAGGTAATTTTATCATCAAGTGAAGTTATTAAAAACCAGTTAGTACATTACACAGACATCATTTCTCTTTAAAGAATAAAAAATAAGCTAATCAAAAAATGTCCATGAAATGTTTGAAAGTCTCACAAAGCTAATTTAAATTTAAAATATAATAGACAATTTGAAGAATATGAACAAAATTTATATTTGAATACCTAAGGAGAGAACAGACTAAATAGAAAGGGCCTAAATCTTAATGTTATCTCTGACATTTAGTAAATCAAAAGTCATTCTATAATGTATTGCCTAAATATCTGCTAACAAAATACAGTTATAGGGATGAGTAAAGTTTCAGTATCACTCAAGAATTGTTCAAAGTCCATGTTCAATAAGACATTTATTTTAATACATTAAAATAGAAAAACATATTTCATAAAATGAATGTACACCAAAGGAATTCAATAATCCCCCATCAAAAAGTGGTGATATTAAAATTATTTTTGAGGAAACAAACATTTTAACATATAATATCCTCATGTTTCATACCCTTTCATGAACCTAACATTTGTAGATTCATCTAAATTCATTTAAAAAAGACATACTTAGGAACTTCCCTAGTGGTCCAGTGATTGGGAGTCTGTCAATGCAAGGGACATGAGTTGGATTCCTGATCCAGGAATTAAGATGTCACATGCCCCAGTGCAAGTGGGCCCATGTGCCACAACTACTGAGTCTGTGCTCTAGAGCTTGGGAGCCACAAATACTGAACCCATGTGCTGCAACTCTTGAAGCCTGCGTGTCTAGAGCCCATGCTCTGGAGCAAGAGAAGCCACCACAATGAGAAGCCCATGCACCTAAGAGCAGACCCTGCTTACCACAACTAAAGAGAGCCTGCATACAGCATCAAAGACCTACTGCAACCAAAAATAAAATAAGTCATCTTTTTTAATTGCATACTTGGTTTAACTTCAAGTGACAAAATTTCTGATATGAACACAATTACTAAATATATAAATATAAATAAGTTACTTAGTGTTTCTTGGCTTCAGTTTCCTCATTGGTAAAATCAAGCAAATAGTACATACTTTATAGAGTTAGGAAAACTGGATAAGATAGTACTCATGAGAACATCTAGCATAGAGTCAGACTTCTATGCAAAGACCAATACCTAATACTCAGCTTGAAAACTCTCTTGTGATTAATTTTTGTCAGCTCTGTATATTGTTCAAATATATCATTTTTAAATAGTTTTCTTTCCATTTGTGGATTGCTCCTGGGAAGATCTGAAACATATTACTGATTATTTTATAGACTTTGCAGAACCTATAACATTTGTAATTATCTTGATAAAGTTCTGTATCTCAAAAACAAATACTACAATGGCTGACTTCTATCCAGGACCAAATGTTGTAGTTAAACAAACTAAAAACAGCAAATAAGGTCAATACTCAAGGAAGGAAAATCAAGCCTATAGGTATGGCATTGTGTAAATACTAAAGTATATAAGATATCTGGGTTTAATTAAATATGACAGTCCCACTTTGATCTAAAGTGCCCCATATAGACTGAGCAGGCTGATTGAATCAATCATGACTTTTAGTTTGATTAAATTTAACTTCTCTACATAGATACGATTGAAAACATTCAATACAGGTAAAATAGGGGACAATTAATACATAGGTGACCAAAGCTTCATACTTATACATATATATGTGCTTCATGTGCTGGGCTAAGTTCTTTCAGTCAAGTCCAACTCTTTGCAGCCCTATGGAGGATAGCCCGCCAGGCTCCTCTGTCCACAGGATTATCCAAGCAAGAGTATGGAGTGGGTTGCCATGCCCTTCTCCAGGGGATCTTCCTGACCCAGGGCTCAAACCCTAGTCTCACATCTTCTCCATTTGCAGGTGGGCTCTTTACCACTATTGCTACCTGGGAAGCCCTGTATATACATATATGCAATGTTATTCACCATGACAATAAGTAAGCCTACAGCTAGAATTTATAGCTTGCATATTTTATATAGCAATCAAAGGAACATTCACAGTAGACAAGTTTTAGTAGCAGCAAATCATCTGAGATTCAGGCTTGAGGTCCCCAACTCCATGATGATTGAGACAAATAGGATTAGTTGTCCATCTCCTATTTTTAAGGTCTTCTTTTCCTCTTATCTATACATTTCCTATGGATCTTCTCTGTAATAAGTTAAAGTTGATTTGGTATTCTCTTCCAGGGAGTAGGGAGTGGGGTGATGCATATTCTGATTCAAACTAAGCCATTCAGTGTATCTTTCCCTGAATTGTTCACTGAGAAGCAGAAGGAGTTCGGTCATTTTCTCTATATTGGCTGTGCATGGTTTTGGTAGATTAGTTAAATTATTTGCTGCTTGGTGACAAAAAAATTCCAAATCTTATTTAACAAAATAAAGCTGTATTTACATCAATGTCATTGTTATTCAGTGGTTGTGGCTCAGGGAGCAGACAACTTTCCTACTGTCACTTGTAGTACACATTGTTAGAATCATTCTTCCCTTCTTTATAGTTGTTATTCTAGGATCTTCAATATGGATGTTTAAAACTGCCTTGGTGGCATCTAGCTGACAGCTGGATGTGAAATCAGAAAGACTTTCAAGAAGACACTTTCATCATTTATTGTCTGAGCTTCAATAGCATACCTGACTTGTGTTCATAGACCTGCGGTTAAAATTAGCCACATGATCTTACCAATATATAAGAGAAAGTATTACTATTTCAGGTAAGGAGGGAGAGAAAAGGTAAGTAACTTTTATAAATTACCTTATCTATGGTAGTGAATTTATATAAAATCATTTCATTTAAAATTCATAGCCACTTAATAAAGTTAAATACTTTTATTTAACAGAGAATACTGATATGATACAAGACCTTGGAAACTTACATAAGTCACTGAATTAATTTGAAATCAATAGAACATGTTTGAACAGTGTTCTTATTGGCTAACAAATCCTGCTATATTGTTATATCCTGCTGCTTTTTAAGAAACATTTACTATCCAGCCTATAACTTTGGGATGATTTTTCAAAAATCATGAAAATGGAAAATGTAGGAAAGTAATTTTTAATTCAGATGCAATTGGTAGAACCCTTGCTGCTGCTGTTTAGTTGCTCAGTTGTCTCCAACTGAGGTTAGTTGCAACCGCATGGAATATAGCCTGCCAGGCTTCTCCGTCCATGGGATTCTCCAGGCAAGAATACTGGAGTGGGTTGCCATTTCCTTCTCCAAGAGTAGAACCCTTAAACTTGAACAAAATCAACTAAGTAAGTATATTGAAATTTTGATGGTGTTTTTCTTTTAATAAGGGTATCATTTATCTCTTAGGATTACCACCCATTCTTTATAATAAATGTGTTTCTCATTTTAATACTGTATAGGTATGAAGCTAACTCTCTGTTCCTCAGTGTTCATATTTTCATAACGGGAAGGGTAAGTGTCGTTATTTGGAAGATTAAATGAAGTATGTAAAGCTCTTATAAGAGTTCTCAGCATAGAGTGAGGACTTCCCTGGTGGCTCAGGGGTAAAGAATCACTTCAGGAGATGTGGGTTCCATTCCTGGGTCAGGAAGAGCTCCTAGAGGAGGAAATGGCAACCCGCTCCAGTATTCTTGCCTGGAGAATTTCATGAACAGAGGAGCCTGATGGGCTACACTCCATGGGGTCACAAAGAGTCAGACACGACTGGGCAACTTTCACTTCACTTCATTTCAGTGAGAAAATGAAGTGCAGTGTTTTAATTTGAATTCCAGGACTCCGTAGTGTTGTCTGACAGAAACCTCAGCATAGAGTGACCCTTAAATTGTGCTTAATCATATCATTATAACTATTATAATATTACCTTTTTCTATTTTGTATAAATGTCTCAACAAATTTTCCAGAGTCTCTAAAGTTTTCTCTATTTTTTTTCAGGGACATCTTAGCCCTTACATTCTAAATTGCAAGTTAAGAGTGTTTTTCTGACTGCAATTGCTCACAAAGTGCTTCCCAGGTGGCTGAGTGGTAAAGAATCTGCCTGCCAAGCAGGAGATGTGAGTTAGATCCTTGGGTCAGGAAGATCCCCTGGAGAAGTAAAAGGCAACCAAATCAGTATTCTTGCCTGGGAAATCCCATGAACAGAGGGGACTGATGGGCTACAGTCCATGGAGTCACAAGAGATGGACACAACTTAGCAACTAAACAGTTGCTCACAGAGAATATTTTGATGAAGAACTGGTGTCATTTCATAAACTCAGCAATGATAATATTTTAAGTAATGATTTATACTCTTTTGATCAGTTTGAACTTCACATGAAGTTATAAACATAAATCTAGGAGAAAGTTTGTAAATATAATAAAATACAAAGTTAATAAAAATAATGGGTGCTTCTAAAAAAAAAAAACCTAAAATAAATAGAACATTTAAACTGTGTAGAAAGGTCAGTAATATCTGTCTATGT
>SJYT01042973.1:221476-249423 GCA_006410635.1 Cephalophus harveyi | reverse complement strand
AAACTCCAGTACTTTGGCCACCTCATGCGAAGAGTTGACTCATTGGAAAAGACTCTGATGCTGGGAGGGATTGGGGGCAGGAGGAGAAGGGGACGACCGAGGATGAGATGGCTGGATGGCATCACTGACTCGATGGATGTGAGTCTGAGTGAACTCCGAGAGATGGTGATGAACAGGGAGGCCTGGCGTGCTGCGATTCATGGGGTCGCAAAGAGTCGGACATGACTGAGCGACTGAACTGAACTGAACTGATCAGTAGAATCATCCTGCTAGAAGCTCATTTTTTCACAAAGGATCTACCTCACTGTCTAACCCCTCTTCCTCAAAATGCACCTTTCTCCGTGCATTTTATACATATCACATTGGTATAGTTTGAAATATTCATTCTGAATGTTTATGAATATGCTCTGTTATTAGTCTTGCTCACTTGGACAGTAGCAAACTTAATAACATCTTTACCCCATTTTTCATTTCTGTGTCTTAGATTTATTGTTCTTGAGGCTGGCAATATCTTCTAAATGTTATTTCAAAAGGATATCTGTTGTGTATGCCTCCTAAGATCTTTTATACTAGAGTACATATATGTTTTAGCCTCAGATTTAGTTATTTTTCAGCTGAAAATTGCATCTCTAGCTCATGCTCTTTTCCTTAAATATTGAAAGTATGATTTTCTTGCCTACATGCATTCACTCCTTGACATGAATGATTAGCACTTGCTATTTTTCCGGTGATTTGCTTTTATCTTTTGAAAGCTATTCTTGCCTAGAAAATCCCATGGACAGAGGAACCTGGTAGTCCATGGGGCCACAAAGAGTCGGGACACGACTGAGTGACTTCACTTTCCTTCTTTCTTTCTTTGAAAGCTATTATAATTTAAATTTTGATTTGATATTTAAATTTTTAATCACAATATATCATAATACAGGTTTTTTAATTACTATTGTTTGGTAGTCCCTGAGCAATTTCTATAATGTTTCTACTTTACAGCAAGAAAATTCATATTTCTTAATTCTGTACTTTCTTACCTCTATTTTTTTCATTGTTTGAGACTCATAAGAGACAGTCATGTCCACTTGTATATATCTCTTATCCAAATATTTTAGTGATTCTCCACGAGCATGTTTTGTCACTCAAAGAAATTTGGAAATATCTGAAGATTTCTGGGTTTTGGAACTTGAAGAATATTGGCATCTGAGTTGAGACTGAGGATGTTGTTAAACATTACATAATACACAAGAATTCACCTCATAACAAAAACATTATCCATTCCAAATATATATAGTCCCAAAGCTAAGAAATTCTGTCTTAGCTCTTCAGTTATTATTTCCATGCTTTGATCTCATCCTGTGAGAGATCCATAGTTGATCTTCTAACTTAACAGCTTGTTTTTATAGAGTACATTTTTCCATCTCTCCATCTATTGAAATCTATGTTGCATATATTACATTTTTCATATTCAGTTTTCTTTTTATCTCCTTGATGGAATTTATTGTGCTTTTAAATTTATTTTTGTTCTACCCTATTAATTTTGACTCCTCTCATATACATTTTTCTCTTTTTCTATTTAACTGAAGTTCTCACACCCCTCAGATGGTTCATATTTCTTCTCTGTGAGTTCATCTTTTTTTCCCTTCAGTTCAGTTCAGTTCAGTTCAGTCACTCAGTCGTGTCCGACTCTTTGCGACCCCATGAATCGCCGCACGCCAGGCCTCCCTGTTCATTTTCCCTTAAGATTATCAAATGTCTGACCCAGCAGTATGTAAGTGAAGAAGATGGGAGAGGGACAAAATCCAGGGTCCTAGCTGGCTTTCATTCCTCCATGTGACTGTGACTGTGGGGGGCTTAGAGATTAGCCTTCTTTTGCTGGCACAGTCCTTCCTCATACCCCACCTTTAATCCAAGGTAAATATCACTTATACTTTGCAAGCTCACAACATCTGCATCCCAGGGGTCTCTAGGACAAGTCAGTCTTCACTATAATTGCTCACTAAAGGAGTCAAAGAACAAAATAGGGGAAGTCTGAGGAAAGAACACATAGAGGCTAGACAGCCCCACGATGACCAAAGGATGAGAACTAACACACTAGAATGGAAAGAAAGAGAGCTTTAGGAAGTCTAATGCTCTCCTCCATTTCAGCTCATATTATCCACCTATCTTTCCTTTCCAGTTGCAGTAGAGACATTTCTGGTACATTAGATGTAAGAGAGACAATACTTTTCTTAAGCATAAAAGAAACTGGATAGTAGATAACAACTACTTTCAAAATGTTCGCCAATTAGATCTACTTGCTTGAAATTTACACTTGAACCACATTTAAATTTGTCCCTCAGTAAACAGGTAGACCTAAGGGAATAAAGAATCACGGCCAGAAAAAAATCACAGCACTATCTTAAAACAAAGTGAACAATCATCTATGGAGACCTGTTAATTCCAACCTTTAAAATGTATCTATTCACATAAAATATATCTATTCACATATTTCCATTTTCCTTAGATTAGTTTAGGCTACTATTCTATTTTACCTGAAATATGATGGCCTCCTAACTCATGTATTTTTTCCCATTCTTCCTATTTATTTTCTACATATCTGCCAGTGAGATCTTTCAAAATCTGCAGGTTTCATCATGCCACTATGTTTTGTGAAAACTTTTAATAGCTTCTCTTTGTCCTGAAGTACAAGCTCATAATTCCACTGTGCAATGCCACTTGTTCTAGCCCTTTGGTTTTCTGCCACTGTTATCTCTCTTTGCCCTCTTCACCTTTGTGAATCTGGATTTATTTGGTGTCTTCAATTTTTCATTTTCTCCTTTATTTTATTTTCCTTTAACACTCTACTCCTTACTCCCATGGTACTTATCCCTCAGATTTTAGTTTAAATGCAGGAAGCACTCCATGATGAAAATCTTTATAATATTCCTCACATTGTGAAACAACAACTATTTTCACTTTTCTCTCTGTCTCATCTTAGAATATACAAATTGTGAAGACAGGGGCTCAAACTCATTATATCCTAAACACCTAGCTTGGTGGCTACAGTATAGCTAGGTTATATGAATATTAGGGATAATGAAATGTCCCTCATTATCCCTCTGTAATTCTTATGGCTGGGATTATAATAAAATTGACACAAAACAGATTAACAAGAGAAAAAAGAAAAAATAATAATTTGTGCATGTAGAGATCTCATAGAAATGGAAGGGACCTAAGAAGTGGCCAAAGCAGGCAACTTCTATGCTTTTTAGACAAAGAAATAATGAACTTGTGAGGAATTGACAGGACAAAGAAACTTAAGTGTTGGGTGTTCAGTTGGTTTGAACTGTAGTAGTAAATTAAAGAAGTAACAAGGTAACTTATTACTCTGGGGGCTTTTTGGCTTGAATTCTTGATCTCTGACCATAGAGGTGCCCTTCTACTATCAGATTCAGGGAGTGCATCTTTCACGTAGGAGACATTTTTTTTTCCTTGCCTTCAGCTAAACATAAAAGAGGGTCAATGTCCTTTATGAATTGGCCATTTCTTGAGTAACTGTATTCAAAATAATTATTATGCCATTGTGTCATATTTTGGGGTGCCCTGCCTTGAGCCCCAACATGAATACATGAAAAAATGAAAGCAAAAACAAAACTTTAGAAGAGTTGTATTGTCCAATAAACATTCTGTGCTTGCCTGCTTATTTTTATTTGTAAGAATGTACTTCAGTTGAATAAGTTAGAAAAAAAAAGAGGTCCCAAGCCATGTTTGAAAAAACTAGACATTAAGTATTTATTTCATATCAATAAGATATTATATTAGCCTCTCTGTTCACAGTTCATTTCTTCTTTTGAATACTTCACTTGTATGGCTGACTCAACTAAAGAAACCATTTTGTCTTTTATAGGAATAGTGGTGTGGCTCATAATTGGTTGAGGATCTCTGGAGGATTCTCCTAAAGTAGTTCACTTCCTCAGCTCCTGTCACCACACAGAGATAATTATTTCTATGATTTATGTGCTTCCAAGAAACCTTTGTTGAAGATAACCTTTTCCAGTCACATGTATTATGTAGCTGTTACAGTTATCTTGAGATTTAGAATTTTTCTCTGCTTTCATGGATCTTTTTTGGTTTATTTACAGGTGCAGAAATTGCCTTGATTTTCTTATATAGAGGGCAAATTGTTCCTTTTTTTTTCTTTTAGTTCTGAACAACTTTATGGGTATTCTGACTGGTTTTGGTTGGGTTTTTGAAAGGTAAACTCCCTAGCTTTTTGGTTTTTAAAATGCCTAGGCTGTCACATGCTTAAAATATAGTTTAGACTTCCACCAAATTGTCAATAGAAAGAAAAAAAAGAAAAAAATATTGGTAATCTTTTAAACTTGTGCTTAAAATTTTTTACATAAAATAGCTATTTATATGAACAAACAGTGTTTAAATAAAATATTGTGTTTATGTGTAATATTCAAAGTTTAAACTGTTTTGCTATCTCAAGTAAGTATTTAAAGTAATAGAACAAATCATGTACCTCAAAGGAACCATCTTTGCTTTTATGGCCATTTTCCACAAAATAAAAGAAAATGTCCCTAGCAAATATTGTTTGTAATACACTGAAATTTGAAGGAGTAGTTGGAACAATAACAAGCCATTTGCGGTTTAGTGTTATGGGTATTACTGCTCTACTTTGTAGCCAAAAGAATAAAAAGATATTGCAAAATGCAATTAAAAATAACCTTCTCTTTATGTTTCACATTATCCATGCTGAGATTTCTTTTCTTTTATCTTTACTTCTTTTTTTCCATCTAATTACAGATGAAGTTGTGTAAATGTGTTGAGTGTAACATCATTTAAGACAATTGCTTTATATCAAGGCCTTACAAAATTTATTTTGCCCCATACTTTAATTAATTCAATGGATTGGTTTTATAGAAAGCTTTGCAAAAAAAAAAAAAAAAAAAAAAAACCCGAAATTAAATGAAAAAAAATTTCATAAAGAGAAAATAAGAAATCAATTGCTTTATATCAAGGCCTTACAAAATTTATTTTGCCCCATACTTTAATTAATTCAATGGATTGGTTTTATAGAAAGCTTTGCAAAAAAAAAAAAAAAAAAAACAAACCCTGAAATTAAATGAACAAAAATTTCTTAAAGAGAAATTAGGAAAATTAGTAGAAAATTCTTAAAGAGATGAGAATACCAGTCCATCTTACCCACCTCCTGAGAAATCTATATGCAAGTCAACAAGCAACAGTTAGAACTGGACATGGAACAACAGACTGGTTCCAAATTGGGAAAGGAGTATATCAAGGCTGTATATTGTCACCCTGTTTCTTTAACTTATATGCAGAGCACATCATGAGAAATGCTGGGCTGGGGGAAGCTCAAGCCTGAATCAGGATTTCTGGGAGAAATATCATTAACCTCAGATATGCAGATGGCACCATCCTTACGGCAGAAAGTGAGAAAGAACTAAAGAGCTTCTTGATGAAAGTGAAACAGGAGAGTGAAAAAGTTGGCTTAAAACTCAACATTCAGAAAACTAAGATTATGACATCTGGTCCCATCACTTCATGGCAAATAGATGGGGAAACACTGGAAACAGTGACAGACTATTTTGGGGGTCTCCAAAATCACTGCAGATGTTGACTGAAGCCATGATATCAAAAGATGCTTGTTCCTTGAAAGATAAAGCTATGAGCAACCTAGACAGCATATTAAAAAGCAGAGACATTACTTTGCCAACAAAGGTCCATCTAGTCAAAGCTATAATTTTTCCAGTAGTCATATATGGAAGTGAGAGTTGGACTAGAAAAAAAGCTGAGTGCCAAAGAATTGATGCTTTTGAACTGAGGTGTTGGAGAAGGCTCTTGAGAGTCCCTTGGACTGCAAGGAGATCCAACCAGTCAATCCTAAAGGAAATCAGTCCTGAATCTTCATTGGAAGGACTGATGCTGAAGCTGAAACTCCAATACTTTGGCCACCTGATGTGAAGAACTGACTCATTGGAAAAAACTCTCAAGCTAGGAAAGATTGAAGGCAGGAGGAGAAGTTGATGACAGAGGATGAGATGGTTGGATGGCATCACCAACTCTATGGATATGAGTTTGAGTAAGCTCAAAGAATTGGTGATGGATAGGGAAGCCTGACGTTCTGCAGTCCATGGGGTCACAGAGTCAGACACGAGTGAGGGACTGAACTGACTGAGACTGTATCCCACCAGGCTGCCTCTGTCCATGGAATTCTCTAGGCAAGAATAATGGAGTGGGTACCCATTTCCTTCTCCAGGGGATCTTCCCAACCCAGGGATTGAACCTAGGTCTCCTGAATTGCAGGCAGACTCTACCATGTGTATTTATCTATGCTGCTGCTAAGTCGCTTCAGTTGTGTCCGACTCTGTGCAGCCCCACAGATGGCAGCCCACTGGGCTCCGCCATCCCTGGGATTCTCCAGGCAAGAACACTGGAGTGGGTTGCCATTTCCTTCTCCAATGCATGAAAGTGAAAAATGAAAGTGAAGTCACTCAGTCGTGTCTGACTCAGCGACCCCATGGACTGCAGCCCACCAGGCTCCTCCATCCATGGGAGTTTCCAGGCAAGAGTACTGGAGTGGGATGCCATTGCCTTCTGCAGTATTTATCTATAAACTAAACACAAATAACATGTATACATTAAATGTGCACAGCTATTTGTATATCAATCATACCTTGATAAAATTGTTAAAAGTTTCTTAGTCATTAATACTTGTGTTTCTGTTCCTACTGTAGAAAGTGGTGTGGAGTTCTATATTGTTTTATCTTAAGGTATTTGATGATAGATTAGGTTTCTTAGGTTTTTAATTTCAGATAAATAATATATTTCTTCTCTAATGCAATATGATCTTATATACTAAGGTCTACCATGCATTGAGAGCCATGGGTAGAGCAGATGGTTTATCCAACATAATTTCTAAATCTTACCTTTTTCTTCTGATAGTAGTAGAAGTATCTTTTCTACAAAGAAAAAGACTGATATTTGGGTGAGGTTAAGTGACCATCTCAGATTAACACAGTTAATAAGTGGTAATGGTTTGGCAGGGACAACATTTTGATCAGGATTTATTGTCAGAGAAGAAAAGCTGTCTTTTTTCACTAACTGAACAAATGAGTCTTATCTTAACTACTAACTTGTTTTAAGAAACAATAATAATGAAGATAATCTCAAAATATATAGTATGTATGTTCCCAAGTAATTTCAAAAATTAATTTTTAATGATCTAGATAATTTTTTGACCGTCACTAAGCATTCATGTATTTCAGAAAAGTTATTATATTAACTCCTAAATTATAAGAAAGAGTAAAATAAATTTAACATGAAAGTTTCAAGGTAAATATAGCTTTTAGTACTCATTTAATTGCTGGTTCTTGATAAATTATGTCTCAATTATATTTCAGTCAATATTTTGCTTCAACTAAAAAAGAAAATAACTTCCTAAATGTAAATAAATATAAAAATAAAAGTTTTAAAATAGTTTGTGTCTTTAAATTTCAAGCCACTTAAAAGAAAGCTAGAAAAAAATTATATGTAGTATAGCCAATCTAAGTATTATAACTAAAGTTCCAGACTTTCTACTAGTGAAAAATTTAACCCTTTGTGCCACATTTGGAAAATTGTCTTAATTTTATAAAATATGCCAAACAATAGCAAATTGCTGCTAAGACAAATAGTTCTAAATAGAGTACTTAATTTTATATGCATACACATATGGCTGACAGTTATTTTTGCTACTGGTAGAAAAAAATTTTTCCCCAAAATCAAGTATAGTAAGTGCTGTTGACACTACTATAGTGCCAAATTGAACCTTAGCCATCTTAAAGTTAACATTCAATGTTTAACATTATAAGGCTCGGGGCATGTAATTATTTGCAATTTTCTGGAAGTCAGCATTTAACCTAGTGCTCTGAGAGAGTGTTAGGCACAAGTCAGGAATTTACCTAAAAGATGTGGAAGACAGCTGCATGGCACAAGCACAGGCATCTCTGAGTCTTGTTTTCTACCTATCCTTAGGTGTAAGATATTCTCCTACGAAGAAGTCAAAAACTTTTTGTGTGTGTGAAGAAATGTCATGGAAAAATCTAAAAGCTGATCTTTATTTGGGAATTTGAGATAAAAGAGAATGTTAACATTGTACTTAGTTGCTCAATTGTGTCTGACTCTTTGCGACCCCATGGACTGTAGCCCATCAGGCTCTTGTCCATGAGGTTTCTCCAGGCAAGTACCCTCCACCATGGGATCTTCCCAACCCAGGGATCGAACCCAGGTCTCCCACATTGCAGGTGGATTCTTTACCTTCTGAGTAGCCATAAATGACAATGTTCGTGAATTTAAGAATATGACAGAATCTGGGGACTTTATCATTTTGGAATATTCATGGCTTCAGTTTGATAAGATCATAAAAGTACTCTGTGTAATAAACTGTTGGATATGTCTGACCCCATATCTTACTAGCTTTGAGTGACCCTAGGCAAGTCACTTAAACTTTCCTTAACCCAGTTCCTTGCTTTCTATTAAAAAAAAAAAAAAAAATCCTTCCCTGTTTTACAAGTGTTTTGTAACTTTTAGTGATCTATAATATTTTAAAATTTTCTAATTTCTTTGCTAAGTATCTTGAACGTCTTATTTTTCACAAGATTAAAAAAACTTCTAGAATATGCTTCACAGTTTCAAGATCCACTGCTGCTACTGCTACTGCTAAGTCACTTCAGGTGTGTCTGACTCTGTGAGACCCCGTAGATGGCAGCCCACCAGGCTCCCCCGTCCCTGGGATTCTCCAGGCAAGAACACTGGAGTGGGTTGCCATTTCCTTCTCCAACGCATGAAAGTGAAAAGTGAAAGTGAAGTCGCTCAGTCGTGTCCGACTCTTAGCGACCCCATGAACTGCAGCCCACCAGGCTCCTCTGCCCATGAGATTTTCCAGGCAACAGTACTGAAGTGGTGTGCCATTGCCTTCTCCTCAAGATCCCACACTTCACATTAAATTTCCCCAACACAAATGTATCTAATCATAATAAAATGTTAATATAAAACTCTGTCATCTGGAATCATATCTAATGTGATATTACAAATAAGAAAATGTCCATATTCTATCCTATAATGTGAGTTATCTGTCAGGTAATAAAGACTTACTGATCAGTGGCATTATACTTATAAGAGAAAAAATGTGACTCTAGTCATATTTATGTGATACTGGAAACTTGACCCTTTCCCCATGTGTTTCAAATTTATATCTTTATTTATAAGTATGTACCAGTATCTCCTATCTAAGATATAGTAATTCCCTGCCACTTGTTAAGATTTGTCTCTGATCCTGTGAAAATATTAGTTTACTTCTTCTGACATATACCCCAGAATTCACCATTAAATGCTATTTGGCCCAGCACTCACTAGCAGGCCTGTTGCTGGAGTTAGTTATGATTCAATTGCATCTCTTTGTTATGTGCTTTCTTGGAAAAGGATCCAACATTTGCCATAGCTGGTTTCTGCTCTCATCTCCTGAATTCAATTCAGCATTAAGTGAGGCTGAGCGAGAGAGTTAACAATAGGCTAACCAGTCCCATCAAAAGTGAGCGGAACTAGAATGTCAAGACCTGCCACTGTATGATTAGGTGACTTTGAGAATTATGGATGATGTTAGAAATGATTCAAGTAATAAGGTTATAATGCTTTCAAATAATCCAATATTTAAGATTTCAACTATTGTATATTATATACATTTGTACTATTAATGACAACATAATATTTTAATTTTAATCATCTTTCAGAAGACTAAAACACTCTTACTTTTGGAGACATCTCTATGTGGTGATTTAAATATATGAATATTTAGGCAACATGAGATTTTGACTTGTCCTTGAAGTTAGATTTTAAGCATTGATAGATTTAGTTCAGTCCAGTTCAGTTGCTCAGTCACGTCTGACTCATTGCGATCCCATGAATTGCACCATGCCAGGTCTCCCTGTCCATCACCAATGCCAGGAATTCACTCAAACTCACGTACATCGAGTCAGTGATGCCATCCAGCCATCTCATCCTCTGTCATCCCCTTTTCCTCTTGCCCCCAATCCCTCCCAGCATCAGACTCTTTTTCAATGAGTCAACTCTTCGCATGAGGTAATCAAAGTACTGGAGTTTCAGCTTTAGCATCATTCCTTCCAAAGAACACCCAGGACTGATCTCCTTTAGAATGGACTGGTTGGATCTCCTTGCAGTCTGAGGGACTCTCAAGAGTCTTCTCCAACACCACAGTTCAAAAGCATCAATTCTTCAGCGTTCAGCTTTCTTCACAGTCCAACTCTCACATCCATACATGACCACTGGAAAAACCATAGCCTTGACTAGATGGACCTTTGTTGGCAAAGTAATGTCTCTGCTTTTCAATGTGCTATCTAGGTTGGTCATAACTTTTCTTTCAAGGAGTAAGCGTTTTTTAATTTCATGGCTGCAGTCACCATCTGCAGTTATTTTGGAGCCCCCCCAATATAAAGTCTGACACTGTTTCCACTGTTTTTCCATCTATTTCCCATGAAGTGATGGGACCGGATGCCATGATCTTCATTTTCTGAATGTTGAGCTTTAAGCCAACTCTTTCACTCTCCTCTTTCACTTTCATCAAGATGCTTTTTAGTTCCTCTTCACTTTCTGCCATAAGGGTGGTGTCATCTGCATATCTGAGGTTATTGACATTTCTCCCGGCAATCTTGATTCCAGCTTGTGCTTCCTCCAGCTCAACGTTTCTCATGATGTACTCTGCATAGAAGTTAAACAAGTAGGGTTACAGTATACAGCCTTGACATACTCCTTTTCCTATTTGGAACCAGTCTGTTGTTCCATGTCCTGTTCTAACTGTTGCTTCCTGACCTGCATATAGGTTTCTCAAGAAGCAGATCAGCTGGTCTGGTATTCCCCTCTCTCAGAATTTTCCACAGTTTATTGTGATCTACGCAGTCAAAGGCTTTGGCATAATCAATAAAGCAGAAATAGATGCTTTTCTGGAACTCTCTTGCTTTTTCCATGATCCAGCGGATGTTGGCAATTTGATCTCTAGTTCCTCTGCCTTTTCTAAAACCAGCTTGAACATCTGGAAGTTCATGGTTCACGTATTGCTAAAGCCTGGCTTGGAGAATTTCCAGCAGCTAAATGCTAGTTAATACCACTCCTTATAAACAAAAATCTGCACTGGAGTTAAATAATTTTTTCAACATGCCATCTTTTGGACTTTGACTCTGTAAGAAGACCATCATATAAGTATTTGATGTTCAAGAGAATAATATTTTTACCACTACAGTGTTGAAATAATTTAGCAACTAGGCTTTGGAACTTGGAGCAAATCCTTACAAGATCAGAGTAATATTTGTCCCCTTGGAATATTGGTCAAGAAAAATATAACACACTGCCTTGTCACATCTCCGTAAAACAATGCCCCTGCCCTTTCTACTGTCTAGTGATCTGAGTTAGAAAAATATCTTGAGGTGTAAAATTCATATTTAAGAAGCAGAGTGATACATTTCTTAGGTATGGATAAAACAATCTAAAGACTTATCCAGTTTTGTAGTTAAAGATTTATACGTTGTTTGAGGAACTTAACCCTGTATTTGTTCAACAAATACTTAAGGATTACATACTGTGTAGCAGGCACTGAGATGTAATGGTATTGGAGTATACATACCTGCATCTCAGTGAAATCAAATAAGTGAATTTTGGGGGAATTTTTCTGTGTGAGGAGGTATCCTTGAGTTAGTGTCCAGTTCTAGTCTTTTTCTTTTTTTTAATTTAAAATTTTATTTATTTATTTACTTTTGACTGTGCGGGGTCTCTGTTCCTGTACGTGGGCTTCTCACTGAGGTGAGTGACCCTGTGGCAGAGCACAGGCTCTAGGCCGGCAGACTTCAGTAGTTGTGCTCCGTGGGCTTAGTTGCTCTGCATGTGGGATCTTCCTGGACCAGGGATCAAACTCATGTCCCCTAATTTGGCAGGAGGATTCTTAACCACTGGATCTCCATGGATGTCCAAGTCCTAGTCTCTTTAAAGCTATTTTAATGAAGGTTTTCACATCCACAGTTTCTATTGATTTAAAGATACACTATTGAGTTTGGAAAAGAAACATAGAAAGGAAACTTCAAGATAATATGGGGCTGAAAATGGTAGTATTTGTATTTGTAGTAGTGTTTAGAATAGTAAATGTGTGGTTCTATCTATGTTGTTGAAAAAATACTATTTCCATGGTTTCCAAAGCATGGTTTTAGTTCTTCTCACAGAGAATAATTAACAGTAAATTATAGGTGAGGATCCTCCAAAGTACCTGAATAGGTTTCACAGTAAAATACGTCAATTTGAAGGCATCTCACCACTTGCTTTTAGTGACTGCTTTGAGAAGTACTTTGGCCACCTGATGTGAAGAACTGACTCATTTAATAAGACTCTGATGCTGGAAAAGGCTGAAGGTGGGAGAAGGGGATGACAGAGGATAAGACGGATGACAGAGGATGAGATGTTTGGATAGTATCACTGAGTCAATGTATATGAGTTTGAGTAAACTCCAGGAGTTGGTGATGGACAGGGAGGCCTGGCGTGCCGCAGTCCATGGAGTCGCAAAGAGTCAGACACAACTGAGCTATTGAACTGAACTGAACTTGAGAAGAGGTCATTGCCTAAGGAGCTAGTTACCTATGATCTCAATAAGGCTTCCAACAGCAGCTAAGGACCTGATTCTGGGAGCTTTCACTGCCTCTCCTCAAATCTGTGACCACTGCTGCCTGATTAGAATAAATGTGTTGGTACATAAGTTCCTCCAAGACTTGTCTGTTATTCTTTCAAACTCTTGATATACCAAAATCTCAACTGAACTCTGTGTTTCAGGCCAGATTTGAAGAATAACTCTCTTGTGTTTATGATAGAAGAAAATAATTTGGATAACATATTTTTTTCTAACCCTTGACATTTTTTTTTTTTTTTTACTTATTTGAATGTATTTCTTGTAGATTTTTAAAATACTTTGTCATCTAAAGATATTATCAGGATCAACTTGGAATCTCATTCTTTTGTATATTCTGAATATAGATTGTACTTTCTAATTTCTTTGTATATCTACTGAATTTTAGTTGAAATTGAGCATTATAAATAATATCAATGCATTTCCAACTTGAAATCTGAACTGTGGCATATTCTACTGGCAAGTAAAATGTAATTTTATTCTGGTATTTTCTGAAGCTATAACTAGGGAGACTAGACAGTGCCCTTAGGCCAGAAAGATACTATCAAAATTAGAATTCCTCTGGTTTCCTTCCACTTAGGACATTTCACAGAGCCTTTAAATAATAGAATTGTTTTAATTTTTTTATTTGATTTATAATTGTTATTTGTAGAAATCACAGCCACTCACTATTCTGCCATTACAATAAGTATTCCTGCTCTTTCATTTATATTCATAGGTTTTTCACTATTAGGACTCAGACATGAATGCATGAATTCATTGAATAGAATTAAAATATAAAAGGCAACTACTAGTAGCTACTATTTTCAGAATTGTCCCTGCATTCTGAAGGCTGTCTGTATATTTGAATCAAGCCTGTTCCCACTATTCTTTTGATGAATTATTTCCCAGAAATCACCACTGTCCCTCTGCAATAAACTCCTGACAGGTTAGTTGGCTTCTTCCAGTCAGTCAGTAATAGTAAGCCTTTAAGGAAAATATAATGTAGTTACTCTACTTTGTTTTCATATCACCTAAGCATAGGTAAGGTAAGCTTTTTAGATTTAATTGCTAGGCCAGTAGAATCTTTCATCTTTTTTCTGAAAGAGGGTTGAAATTTCTAGGTTGGTTTACTTTTGTCTGATACTCATAGAAAAAATAACTTTTAAACTTATGTAGTTAGTCATTGAATTAGTGAGTGACAGAAATATTCCTTTTAATAAATATCCTTTTGGCTAAAAATTTTATATTGGAAAATGAAAGATTAAAGCATTTTTCTTTCTTTTTCAATATGGGAAGATACACTGCTGCTTTGGTATTTCCAGAGAAAGAGAAGCACAAAAGATGCTGTTCTTGTGATTTTTTTTCTGTTAGATCTCTTTAGAGATTTTAAAAGGCAAATGTTAGGGATAAGACCCATGCAGAGGCAAGGTATCATAAAGGACATGGCTGACTCCAGGCGCACACCAGCTGTGCAAACATCATTTCTGCTGCAGATAATAGTGTAGATCACTACAGATATTTTAAACAGCACTACCTATCATAATGAACATTGGATTTTTCAGAAACAATCCATTAGTAACAAAAGATTTTTAAAATCTCTTGATTCAGTAAATACACTTCAGGATTCAGTAAGTACTTGAATGTGAATTAAATTATTGAATAAAAATATGATTTTTAAACTGCAGATTTTATTACATCTATTATATTACATGTATATTATGTGACATCTATTATATCATTTTATTACATGTGAGAGTTAAATGTATTTTAACAAATACAGTGCTTCTTTGTGTACACTTTGTAATAATATTTTAGAAGACATCACCTCATATAAGCACAAATGTTTCTTAAAACATCAAAGCATTCTACAAATCTTTAAAAATACAGTTTCAAGGGGAAAAATTGAATTTCCTCCTTCAGATCCTTGCCTTCACTTTCAAGGCTAATGGCCACTGAAGTACCATGAGCTCTGCTCATTCAGATCAGATTGATGCTCAAGTCACAATGCACCTTCTGCAGGCTCCTCACAGGGTTATAGCTCTATGCATCCTGGGCTCCTCCATCACTTACACGGCAGCAACTCTTATAGCTGCCTTGGGAGAAGGTGAGCTTGTACTTTATATCTCTTTCCTTGAAGCAAAAATAATGTTTCAGAGGTAGGCTGAAGATAAGAACTAAATAGAAAGGTTCATTAATACATCTTTTTAAAAGCCAGTGCATCCACTTCTAGTTAAAGGATATCCCATATTGTATGAATAATAGTTCCTTAAATCTTAAAATTAACACAAAGAAGATTTCATTTCCAAATAGATAAACAGGTAATACCCTTGGAGAAGGAAATGGCAAACGACTCCAGTATTCATGCCTGGGAAATACAACGGACAGAGGAGCCTGGCGGGCTACAGTTCATGGGGGCACCAAAGAATCAGACATGATTTTTAGTGACTAACCAACAACAAAGCAGATAATTAGACATTTGTCTTAGACTCCACCTCATAGACAAAATCTCCAACAGTATATGTCTTATATTATTAATATACTCAAATATTCTTTTTCTTTGTAATTGAACATACAGTCCACCTGTATATTCTATGGACTGTATAGTCCATGGGGCCGCAAAGAGTCAGACACTACTGAGAAGCTTCCACACTTCACTTATATATCCAGTTGAGGTTAAGAGTTGCTGCTTTCAGTACGTGAGAAGATTCCTTCCTTCTTTCAAGTCTTTTATTTTTGTGATTCCTCTACTTTTAACCCTTAGTAACCATGATTTTGGAATTAATATTTTGACTCATTCTGTGAAAAGAAAAATGATGCTTGCCATAAAATACTGCAAATATTCAAATAGCTCTGCTTAAAGATAATGATTCTGCCAATGCATTACTTGTGTTTGGTGGGCAACAGTAGTCCATGCTTCCATTGACTATTTCCTTTGTTGATGAGATAGATATAGGCTCAAGATGTTTAAGAGCTGAGGATTGCCTGTGACGTGGATTTTTATATGCTAAATTAAAATATTTCTGAGTCATCAAGAAGAATAAATAAAAGGGAATGTGAGCTTTCCCATTTCAATATGTTCCTTTGCTTTTTAATTGACCAATAATTTATTTAGACAAGTATACATGGACCCAAAGGGCTTCCCCGGTGGCTCAGTGGTAAAGAATCCACCTGCCAATGAAGGAGACATGGGAAATGCAGATTTGATCTCTGGGTTGGGAAGCTCTCAGGAGAGATCTGGAGGAGAAAAATGGCAACCAACTCCAATATTCTTGCTGGATAATCCCATGGCCAGAGGAATCTGACAGGATAAGTCTATGGGGTGGCAAAGAGTTGGACACAACTAAGAACATGCTCACATGGACTCAAAACTCTCCAGTTATTATATTGGCATGGTATTCAAAAACAGATGAAATTTAGTTCCATTATTAGTAGAGTCTCTAAAGGACTGTCTCTGAGATCTTCTCTCAAATTCACATAAGCCCCAGTTCTACTCCATTGACCATAGTCATATGTTATTATGAAAATGTCTAATTTTAAAAGAATAAACATTTATAAAACCCAAACAGATAAATGCTGGACTTCAGATTTATAGTACTGTTGGATTTGAATGATTAATAAAAATTCTGAAAGTGAATATTTTGCTTTAATAGTAAATTCCATTTATATGTAAAATGTTTTAAAAGAAAAGGGATTTTGCATATCTTGGGGTCCTGAGCATAACTGATTTTTTTAAATATCTGCAAGCTGTAAATGAAATCAACATTATATGATGAAAATAAAGCTGATAAAATGGACAAAGCATCTGAAATAGTGGAAATGCCTGATGCTTTGCCATGTCTATTTTGTTTCAGTTAAACATATTAGTATCCAGAGTTTCTTAAAAATGTGTTATTTTTATCTCCATCCAAGTGTTAGGGAAGAAGAGTGATTTTGTTTACTCCCAGGTGGCTTGAATTTGATTTGAACTCACAGCAGAGTTTGCACTGATGAATAGCTTTTCATTGAACATGAATAAATTGAGAAATTCAGATTAGTCAGCCACTTTTTCTTTATAATTTAAGTTTCAGAGAAGAAGCATTTAGCAAAAATAGAACACAAAGTGTTGTGCAGTTGATGAATTGCACCTGATTACTAGCTGAATTAATAAAATTATTAATGAACAAGACACTGAAGCTTTCTTTCAGAGCAGCTAAGAAAAATGATTGTTTTAAGGAAACAAAGAAGAGAAAAAAAAAGCAATGGCATAAAAAAAAGAGCAAGTGTTTTGTTTAATTAACATCAGACTGACTTGATGTTAAAGGCAGATGTAAGCTGTCAGATACATTTTTTCTCATTATGTACTTTATTTTTTGCTTTGTAGGTGCCTTAATTACTAAATATCTGTAACAGTTTAAATTAAAATTCAAGACATTCCCCTTCTCTTTATTCGTGTATATATTGTGTTGTTCAGTTGTTAAGTCATGTCCAACTCTTTGCGAGCCCATGGACTGTAGTAAGCCAGGCTTCCCTGTCCTTCATTATCTCCCGGAGTTTGCTTAAACTCATGTCCATTGAGTCAGTGATGCTATCCAAACATTTCATCCTCTGTTGCCTCCTTCTCCTGTCCTCAATCTTTCCCAGTATCACCATCTGTACACACACACACACATATATATATATATGTGTGTGTGTGTGTATATATACATATATATGGATATGGATATATATGAACTGAGTTACTAAGTCATGTCCAACTCTTGCACCACATGGACTGTAGTCAGCCAGGTTCCTCTGTCCGTGTGATTCTCCAGGAAAGGATACTGGAGTGGCTTGCCATTTCCTTCTCCAGGGTATCTTCCTGACCCAGGAATAGAAGCCGGGGCCCCTGCATTGCAGGCAAATTCTTTAACGACTGCGCTACAAGGCAAGCCCTAGATTTCTATGAAGTGAAGTGAAGTGAAGTGAAGTCGCTCAGTCATGTCCGACTCTTTGCAACCCCATGGACTGTAGCCTACCAGGTTCTACCATCATTGGATTTTCCAGGCAAGAACACTGGAATGGGTTGCCGTTTCCTTCTCCAGGAGATCTTCCCGACTCAGATATTGAACCCGGGTCTCCCACATTGTAGGCAGACGCTTTACCATCTGAGCCACCAGGGAAATCTAGATATGTATGAACATATATTTAAATATATATATATATATACACACACACACATATGCATATATATATTTAAATGTCCTCTATATAGAGCTCATCTCTTTAAAGGTGTTAATTTTATACGACTACATAAGGATGATGTTATCCTTAGATAGGGGTGATTATTTAGAAAGTTTTAATTTTATTTTAGAGAAAAATTTTCTAAGTGTCCCAAACTTAACAGAAAATTGGTATCTGTAACAATCTCTTGAATTTATCTTTTGTTTAATTATATTAATTTCAGTTCAGTCCGGTTCCATTGCTCGGTCATGTCTAACACTTTGCGACCCCATGGACTGCAGCATGCTAGGCTTTCCTGTGCATCACCAATTCCCAGAGCTTGCTCAAATTCATGTCCATCGACTCAGTGATGCCATCCAGCCCTCTCATCCTCTGTCATCCCCTTTTCCTCCCACCTTCAATCTTTCCCAGCATCAGGGTATTTTCCAATGAGTCAGTTCTTCTCATAGGTGGCCAAAGTAATAGTGCTTCAGCTTCAGCATAAGTCCTTCCAATGAATATTCAGGACTGATTTCCTTTAGGATTGACTGGTTGGATCTCCTTGCTGTCCAAGGGACTCTCAAGAGTCTTCTCCAACACCAAAGTTCAAAAACATCAGTTCTTTGGTGCTCAGCCTTCTTTATGGTCCAACTCTCACATCCACACATGACCACTGGAAAAACCGTAACTTTGACTAGATGGACCTTTGTTGTCAAAGTAATGTCTCTGCTTTTAAATATGCTGTTTAGTTTTGTCATAGTTTTTCTTCCAAGGAACAAGTGTCTTTTAATTTCATGGCTGCAATCACCGTCTGCAGTGATTTTGGAGCCCAAGAAAATAAAGTCTCTCACTGTTTCCATCATTTCTCCATCTATTTGCCATGGAGTGATGGGATTAGATGCCATGATCTTAGTTTTTTGAATGTTGAGTTTTAAGCCAGCCTTTTTACTCTCCTCTTTCACTTTCATCAAGAGGCCTTTTTGTTCCTCTTCACTTTTAGACATAAGGGTGGTATCATCTGTGTATCTGAGGTGATTGACATTTCTACCAGAAATCTTGACTCCAGCTTGTACTTCATCCAGCCCAATATTTCACATGATGTACTCTGCATATAAGTTAAATAAACAGGGTGACAATATACAACTTTGATGTACTCCTTTCCCAATTT
This sequence comes from Cephalophus harveyi, assembly GCA_006410635.1. Lineage (NCBI taxonomy): Eukaryota > Metazoa > Chordata > Mammalia > Artiodactyla > Bovidae > Cephalophus > Cephalophus harveyi. The sequence continues at coordinate 230,380 of SJYT01042973.1, read as the reverse complement.
GGAACCAGTCTATTGTTTCATGTCCATTTCTACCTGTTGCTTCTTGACCTGATTTCTCAGGAGGCAGATAAAGTGGTCTGTTATTCCCTTTTCTTTAAGAATTTTCCACAGTTTGTTGTGAGTTACACAGTCAAAAGCTTTGGTATAATTGATAAAGCAGAAGTAGATGTTTTTCTGGAATTTCCTTCCTTTTTCTATGATCCAATGGGTGTTGGCAGTTTGACTATGGTTCCTCTGCCTTTTCTAAATCCAGTTTGTACATCTGAAAGTTCACAATTCATGTAATGTTGAAGCCTGGCTTATAGAATTTTGAGTATTACTTGCTAGAGTGTGACATGAGTGAAATTGTGTGGTAGTTTAACATTCTTTGGCATTACCCTTCTTTGGGATTGGAATGAACACTGACCTTTTCCAGTTCTGTAGCCACTGCTGTTTTCCAAATTTGTTGGCCTATTGAGTACAGCACTTTCACAGCATCATCTTTTACGATTTGAAAACGCTCAACTGGAATCCCATCACCTCTACTAGCTTTGTTCATAGTGATGCTTCCTAAAGCCCACTTGACTTGGCATTCCAGATTGTCTGGCTCTAGGTGAGTGATCACACTATCATGGCTATCTGGGTCATGAAGATCTTTTTGTATAGTTCTTCTGTGTATTCTTGCCACCTCTTCTTTATACCTTCTGTTTCTGTTAGGTCCATATCATTTCTGTCCTTTATTGTGCCCATCTTTACATGAAATGTCCCCTTGGTATTTCTAATTTTCTCGAAGAGGTCTCTAGTCTTTCCCATTCTATTGTTTTCCTCTATTTCTTTGCATTGATCACTGAGGAAGACTTTTTTACCTTTCCTTGCTATTCTTTGGAACTCTGCCTTTAGATGGGTATATCTTTCCTTTTCTCCTTTGCCTTTAGCTTTTCTTCTTTTCTCAGCTATACGTTAGCCCTCCTCAGACAACCATTTTGCTTTTTTGCATTTCTTTTTCTTGGGGATACTTTTGATCACTGCCTCCTGTACAATGTCACAAACCTCCATCCTTAGTTCTTCAGGCACTCTGTCTACCCAATCTAATCCCTTGAATCTATTTGTCACCTCCACTGTATAATCATAAGGGATTTGATTTAGGTCATACCAGAATGACCTAGTGATTTCCCTACTTTCTTCAATTTAAGTCTGAATTTTGCAATAAGCAGTTCATGATTGGAGCCACAATCAGGTCCTGTTCCTGTCTTTGCTGACTGTATAGAGCTTCTCCATCTTTAGTTTAGAACAATATAATCAATCTGATTTTGGTATTGACCATCTGGTGATGTCATTGTATACAGTCATCTCCTGTATTGTTGGAAGATGGTGTTTGCTGTGACCAGTGCATTTTCTTGGCAAAACCTTGTTGGCCTTCGCCCTCCTTCATTTTTACTCCAAGGCTAAACTTTCCTCCTGCTCTAGGTTTCTTCTTGACTTCTTGCTTTTGCATTCCCATCCCCTATGATGAAAAGAACATCTTTCTTTTTTTTTTGGTATTAGTTCTAGAAGCTCTTAGGTCTTCATAGAAATGTTCAAATTCAGCTTCTTTGGTATTAGTGGTTGGGGCATAGACTTGGATTCCTATGATATTGAATGGTTTGCCCTGGAAACAAACCGAGATAATTTTGTCGTTTTAGAGAGTGCATCCGAATACTGAATTTTGGGCTTTTTCATTGAATATGCAGGCTACTCCATTTCTTCTAAGGGATTCTAGCCCACAGTAGGAAATATAGAATAGCAAGGAAAGATAAGAAACCCTTCCTCAGTGATCAATGCAAAGAAATAGAGGAAAGCAATAGATTGGGAAAGAGTAGAGATCTCTTCAAGAGAATTAAAGATACCAAGGGATCATTTTGATAAAGATGGGCACAATAAAGAACAGAAATGTAAGACCCTAAGAGAACAGAAGATATTCAGAAGAGGCGCAAGAATATATGGAAGAACAAATGACCTTAATAACCCAGGTAGCCATGGCGGTGTGATTGCTTACCTAGAGCCAGACATCCTGGAGTGTGATGTCAAGTGGGCCTTAGGAAATATTACTACAAACAAAGTTAGTAGGAGTGATAGAATTCCAGCTGAACTACTTCAAGTCCTAAAAAAAAATGATGCTGTTAAAGTGCTGCATTCAGTATGCCAGCAAATTTGGAAAAGTCAGCAGTGGCCTCAGGACTGGAAATATTCAGTTTTCAATCCAATCCCAGAGATTGACAATGCCAAAGAATGTTCAAACTTCCACACAATTACACTCATTTCACATGCTAGCAAGGAAATGCTCAAAATCCTTGAAGATAGGATTCTATTGTATGTGAACCAAGAACTTCCAGATATACAAGCTGGATTAATAAAAGGCAGAGAAACCAGAGGTCAAATTGCCAACATCCATTGGATTATCAAAAAAGCAAGGAAATTCCAGAAAAATATCTGCATTTGCTTCATTGCCTACACTAAAACCTTTGATTGTATGGATCATAATAAACTATGGAACTTTTTAGAGATGGAAATACCAGACCACCTTACCTGCCTCCTGAGAAACCTGTATGCAGGTCAAGAAGCACCAGTTAGAAGTACACATGAAACAACAAACTGGTTCAAATTGGGAAAGGAGTACATCAAGGCTGTGTATTGTCAACTTGCTTATTTAACTTATACGCAAAGTTCATCATATGAAATGCCATGCTGGATGAAGCTCGAGATGGAATCAAGCTGCCAGAAGAAATGTTGATAACCTCAGATATGAAGATGACACCACCCTGACAGAAAGTAAAGAGGAGCTATAGAACCCCTTGATGAAGGTGAAAGAGAGAGTGAAAAAAACTGGCTTAAAACTCAGCATTCAAAAAACTAAAATCTCGGCATCTCATCCCATCATCACTTCATGGCAAATAGAAGGGGAAAAATGGAAACAGCAGCAGACTTTATTTTCTTTATTTATTTATTCCTCCAAAACCACCACAGACAGTTACTGAAGCCACAAAATTAAAAGACACTTGCTCCTTGGAAAACAAACTGTGGCAAACCTAAATAGCATATTAAAAAGCAGAGACATCACTTTGATGACAAAGGTCCATCTAGTCAAAGCTATGATTTTTCCCGTAGTCATGTGCTGTTGTGAGATTTGGACCATAAAGAAGGCTGAGCTCTGAAGAATTGATGCTTTGAAAATGTGGTGTTAGAGAAGACTCTAGAGTCTCTTGGACAGCAAGGAGGTCAAACCAATTAAATGAAATCAATTCTGAGTATTCATTGGAACAACTCATGCTGAAGCTGAAGTTCCAATACATTGGCCACCTGAGGGGAAGAGCAGACTCAATGGGAAAAGCCCTGAATTCTGGAAAAGATTGAGGGAAGGAGGAGAAGGAAGCAACAGAGAATGAGACGGTTGGATGGCATCACCACTCAATGAACATGAGTTTGAGCAGACTCCCGGAGATAGTGAAGTCAGGGAAGCCTGTAGTGCTGCAGTTCATGGGGTCACAAAGATTCGGACATGGCTAAGAAACTGAACAACAACAAAGTCTTTATTATTGTGACACTGAATGTGATTATAATACATTATTAATTTGAGAGCACTAAATCTTTTGAGATTTCAACTTTTTAGTGTTTGACAACTAACCAAAATATTTTACTTGCACAGTTTTATAAAAAAAATAGGAGATCATTATAAAACAAATCCACTTATTTACTTTCCACACAAAGTATTTTCTATATTTGACGTTTCATCATATTCCCAATATGTAATTCTATTTTAACATAGAAAATTTAGAAGTTATTATGTTTTTGTGATTTTTAAGTTATAATTTTATAATTACTAAAATCCGAGATGTCAGGCCCTCACTGAAGAGAAACATTTATTTAAAACCTTGAAGATGACACTTGGCGAATAAAAATAGGATCTTAAATGTGAAAGGATTAACTCAAATGTTACTCTCAGACAAATGCAAGACATAATAGCCCAGTCATAGGGTGGTAATCTTTTAAGCTGTGTAATTCAAGGCCCCTGGGCAGGACTGGGGCTCTTGCATTGAGATTCCCAAACTGAGTTTCTATTTCTGTAGGTACCAGACCCTGAGAATCCTTTTAGTACTGTGAGATTTGCCATGGCTGCTTGCTGTACATGTTATTCAGACCTTCAAAGATGAGAGGCTTTTATTCCTTCTTTTATTATCCTTTGTCAGTTTTGACCAATTCAACTTAAATTGTAGATCCAGTAGTTCAAATTCATAATTCAGGTGCACGTTATTAAGTATGTATTCTTTTTTGTTCAACCTAATCCCATGATCCCTTCCAAGCTCAGTGTACTTTACCAGGTTTTCTGTTATCCTTCACATTCCTAAAACATGTAACTCATCAGGAATGGTCTGAAGATGTTATACATTATGAAGTTATATATTATGCATAAGTGTGCATATATACACATAGTATATGTAATCCTATATTGCATATTATTTTGAGTATTTCTATTTGAATATCATATTTCATGTAAATCTATGATTCCTTTACCTGTGACTCATCCAGCTAACTGTATAATTACTTCTATATTTACAAGGATAGCACAAATCACACATAGTAGTTTCCTTTGTATTTTATACAAACCTAGTGAAGAAAATCAAAACGGTAACATGGATTCAAATGTATATAGTGGTCCTACAGTGTATTCAAATAGATATTCCATGATAGTTCTTTGTAAAATAAGGTTTTTCCAATAGATTTGAACAATCTCAGTGGAAGCACTTTAAATGTATTGCATTGATGTCAAACTTTGTGTGGTAGGTCATGAAACAACCAATTTGGAAAACACTTAAATAAATAATTCAAGTAAAGAATCATAAAAATATATGGTCAAATTAATTGATTGGTCCAATAAATGGCAGTCATTTTCATACTTAAAAGTATTCAGTCTCATGAGCCACTTGAAGCCATTTAACTTAAGCGCTAAGACAGATGTGTAGATTTTATAGAGATGAAATGAAAGGATGTGATTATCATTGTTATCTGTTCTATAATTTTATAGCCCCTTAAGGGCTGTATATTGTCACCCTGCTTATTTAACTTATATGCAGAGTACATCATGAGAAATGCTGAGCTGGAGGAAGCACAAGCTGGAATCAAGATTGCCAGGAGAAATGTCAATAACCTCAGATAAGCAGATGACACCACCCTTATGGCACAAAGTGAAGAGGAACTAAAAAGCCTCTTGATGAAAGTGAAAGTGGAGAGTGAAAAAGTTGGCTTAAAGCTCAACATTCAGAAAACTAAGATCATGGCATCTGGTCCCATCACTTCATGGGAAATAGATGGGAAAACAGTGGAAACAGTGTCAGACTTTATCTTCTTGGGCTCCAAAATCACTGCAGACGGTGACTGTAGCCATGAAATTAAAAGACACTTACTCCTCGGAAGGATAATTATGACCAACCTAGATAGCATATTGAAAAGCAGAGACATTGCTTTGCCGACAAAGGTCTGTCTAGTCAAGGCTATGGTTTTTCCAGTAGTCATGTATGGATGTGAGAGTTGGACTGTGAAGAAAGCTGAGAACCAAAGAATTGATGCTTTTGAACTGTGGTGTTGGAGAAGACTCTTTAGAGTCCCATGGACTGCAAGGAGATCCAACCAGTCCATTCTAAAGGAGATCAGCCCTGGGTGTACTTTGGAAGGAATGATGCTAAAGCTGAAACTCCAGTACTTTGGCCACCTCATGTGAAGAGTTGACTCATTGGAAAAGACTCTGATGCTGGGAGGGACTGGGGGCATGAGGAAAAGGGGATGACAGAGGATGAGATGGTTGGATGGCATCACCGACTCGATGGATGTGAGTCTGAGTGAACTCTGGGAGTTGGTGATGGACATGGAGGCCTGGCGTGCTGCGATTCATGGGGTGGCAAAGAGTCGGACACGACTGAGCGACTGAACTGAACTGACACGAAGGTTCTTAAATAATAGTCTGGTCATTTCTATGCACTAAAGTCTAGATATCAGTTGATTATTGCTTTTAAACTGTATTTTCCACTTGAAAGGATAATAACAGCATTGTTCCTTTCTGTGTTTGAGGCCAACTCATCTTTTTAAATTTTGTGTCTGTGTGTGTGTTAAAAATAGTTAACTGCTATATGAGTTACAATATATACTTATTGTAGGCTAGTATTGTGAAAATAATCTGCAAAAACTGAAATAAAAAACTGTTTCAATTACAAAATGGCAATACTCTCAATAACACTTTAAAAGAAGAATGTCAATAGATTTCCTTTGTCTTTTGATAGAGTGTGGTGATGACTGGAATATTTTAGTATTCTCTCACTTCAAAATAACACTCTCCAGACATCCTTGATTTTAGATGTACTTTTGAAAAGGATTACTTTGAAGAATATTCTTCAAGAGTATGTTGTGTTTGAGATGTTGACCTTGGTTAGCTCAAGAAAAAATTGTTTTTCTAACTTGCCCACCATTTGAAATATACTGAGTTGATTTTCAATCTTGTCTTTTACTGTGTATGAAAAATAAAATATATACCTTGAATTTGGAAATGGAATATAAAATGAAAAATATGTTTCAGGGTATAAAAATAACAGCAAGTTTAATGGAATTGTGATGATTGAACTGTATTTATTCTAGTCAGCTTACAGACTCATTTTATGAAAGTATTCACATAAGGACACATTTAAATGCAAATATTTTAAGTTCTTTCATAGCTAAGGGATGTCTGTGTTTTACAGTTACCTCAAAGGATGATATAATATTTTCTAAGTCATATGTAATANGTAAGGCTGAAGAGGAGGTGAAAAGGCATATGAGTAGAATGACATCCTCTACAAAATAGATGGGCAAAAGTTCAAAGGACTGTGTGGTTAAGAGAGATATGAAAAGATAAAACTCAAAATAAAGTTTCTAGCAGACAGAGAAGATGGGATCAAGAGAGCTAACATATTGGATTTGAAATGGTAATGATAGTTCTTTAAATATAAGCAGGAACTAGCAGTGGAATGGTCTCTTTAGTAATATTAGTCAACATAAAAACTTTTGATTTATGACGTTCATAAGGGGACTGCTGAACCACTCACAAGTTTTTTAGTAGCCAGAAAACAAATAAATAAACAATGAAATAAATTTTTTTTATAATGACTTACTCCTTGTTTAGTTAACCAAGAGAAATTAGTTATCTGATTCATGCATATTTGCATAAATAGATAGGTAATAGTGAATCCTTATATAATTTTTCCAAAATTTTAAAATCAAATGGATATAAATATAGATTTTTATATTAAGTCTTTAGGTTACATTTTAGATTACTATAAAGTTTGATTAAAATTTATTCAGAAATATCAAAATCATTTCACTACCCAAGTTTGTAAATTGAATTATGATATGTTGAATTGGGATTTTAATTTGATGAAGTGTACTTAGTATAGAGTATATGGGCTACTTTTAATTGAAATTAATAATTTCACAAATGAAGAGACAATTGATTGTATAAAAATTGACTGCCTTTTCACAATTTAATTGTGGGCAAAGAAGCCCTATGAATTGAGTATCATATTTACTAAATATTCCCTGGGTCAGGAAGATCATCTGGAGAAGGGAATGGCAATCCAGTCCAGTGTTCTTGCCTGGAAAATTCCATGGACAGACGAGCCTGGCGGGCTATAGTTTGTGGGGTCGCAGAGTCAGACACAACTGAGCAACTAACACTGCTGCTGCTGCTGCTGCTGCTAAGTCGCTTCAGTCCTGTCCAACTCTGTGCGACCCCATAGACGGCAGCCCACCAGGCTCCCCCGTCCCTGGGATTCTCCAGACACTGCTGCTGCTTACTAAATATATAAAGATTTTGTGTTTCTGATAAGAAACGGACGACGGACATCCATGAAGTCAATAGCAGTTGCAGGAGTTCAATGGACTATCCTACCCCATCTTGTTCCCCAAAAAAAGAAACTTTGTAATTTACCAGTATCAGGAATAAAGGAAAAAACTATAGATCATACATTTAATGCATAGTAAGTGGTATTATGAATAATATTAAGCAAATAAAGGTTAATAAGGTCACAGCACAGATAAAAGGTCAGTACACAAAAATTAATTGTATCCTTACATATTAGCAATTAGCCACTGAAAATAAAATTTTAAAACAGTATCAATTACACTAGTGATTAAAACATATCAGAAATGCATGAAATTCTTGGGTATAAAATTAATAAAATATGTCCAAGATCAAGATGCTAAACTTTTACCCTGAAATCAAAATACACCTAAATAAATGGAGAAACATATTACATTCATGGCTTTATGCTAACAGTATAATTGAGAAGTCACTTCTTCATAAACTGATCTGTAAATTCAATGCAATTTTGATAACAATTCTAGCAGTTTTTCTTTTTAAATCAATAAATGAAATCTAAAACTTACATGGAAATACAGATAGGCTAAAATAGCTTTATCAGCTTTGGGGGGAAAGAATAATTTGAGAAATTACACTACCTGATTTCAAGATTTACTATAAAAAGAGCACAAATGAAGTCAGTGTGGTATTAACAAAAGGATATATTAATAGATAAATAGGACAGCTGAACAGAATAGGCCATCCAGAAATAGACCCACAGGTATATGTCACTTAATTTCAACAAAGTTAAGAACATAATTCCATAGAGGATTTTTTTTCTTTTAACAAATATTGCCAAACACCTGAATATCCATATGTCACAAAAGAACCCTCCTCCAAATTCATGCCTCACAACAGATAGAAAAAAAAAAAAAACTTGAATTATAGACATAAATAGAGATCCTCACATTTTTTAAACTTCTGGAAGAAAATATGAGGGGAGGTCCTTGGGTTAGGCAAATATTTCTTCAGTAATATTTCTTCAAAAGAATGCCTTATTAAAGAAA
>SJYT01042973.1:138726-214420 GCA_006410635.1 Cephalophus harveyi | reverse complement strand
ATATATAAGTAAATATTTTGAATAAGAATTGAATGTCATTTTCCAGGTACCAATATTCTTTTATGAGATTTCAACTAATTAACTGGATTTACAAATATACTTTCTTAATCTGGAATTAAGTTTGAATACATACATGTAACAGTCAGCAATGGAAGCTAATAATAATGACATGTCTATCCACAGATTCAGAAATTAACATAGGCACTGTTAAAACCAAGACTAATGCAGTAATATTCATTGTGTACATTTTAAATTATAGTTTTTATACTTCATAAAAGGTGATCTCTCTTTTCCAACACATCTCTCTTGAAAATAGAATATACCATAATGAGATGATTGTATTAGTTATTAATTGCTGCATTAAAAAGCCTGAAAATACAGTGACATAATAATTATTATCCTCACAGATTCTGTGGGGCAAAATTAAGGCATCACTTATGTGGGTGTTTCTGATTCAGAATCTCTCATGAGTTTGCAATCAGTTGTCATCTTGTGGGCTTTTCAGAAGGTGTAGGATTGTAATTTCATGGTGTCTCATTCACAAGGCTGAGAAGTTAGTGCTACTTGTTGGGGAGAGGCCTCAGTTCCTACCCTTGTCCCTCCTCACACATGTTCCTATGCTCATGATCTGGCTGTTGGCTTCCCACAGAGTAAGTGGTCCAAAAAAGGTAGTCTGTGTCTGTATGTATGCCATATTCTGTTAATTACATTAAGAGACTAACTCCAACCTGCATTTCTGCGTAATAAGTGGGTGATTAGTCTTCACCTTTTGAAGGGAGGAGTATCAAGTAAAGTATCAACATTGTTGAAAATGACCACACTAAACTAATCAGGTTAAATATTTCAAAGGGATTCTTAAATAAGCTTTGTTAAAAAGAATTTGTGAAAATACTGGAACTCTTTGTAAAGAATGTGCTTAAGTTGTACAGAAAGGACATTAAAAAAAAGTCCCAATATCTTAAACTTAGTATTCTTGCCTGGAAAATGCCATGGACAGAGGAGACTGATGGGCTACAGTCCCTGGGGTCAAAAAGAGTTGGACATGACTGAGCACATTGGCATAAAACATAGTAAAAACATATTACACATATATATATATACACACACATATATATATACATACACATACATCTATATGTATATATATACCTGTCTCTTATACACATCTAAAACATTACCTAACAACAACAACAACAAAATATATATATATATATATAGCAACACCACTATAATCATATCAGGTTGCAAGAACTGAATACAGTGATTATGCAAATGCTAATCTTTCTATATTACTCATTTTATAGCTAAAGATTAGTTTGGCATGTATCAGACTTATTTCTGAAATTTAACTGTTCTCTGTATAAACATTTAAGAATAGGTGTATATTAAACTTTTTTACTGTTTTTGTGGTGAATGTGTTAATTGCATTTTTATTTCACATATTTATTTTCATTATATTAGGTTTATGATAGTTATTGTCTGTATAATAGCTCAAGTTAGTTGTGCTGTATTATACTTTATCAGTTCAGTTCAGTTGCTCAGTCGTGTCTGACTCTTTGCAACCCCATGATTCGCAGCGTGCCAGGCTTCCCTGTCCATCACCGTTTCCCGGAGGTCACTCAGACTAACGTCCATCGAGTCCATGATGCCATCCAGCCATCTCATCCTTGGTCATCCCCTTCTCCTCCTGCCCCCAATCCCTCCCAGCATCAGAGTCTTTTCCAATGAGTCAACTTTTCGCATGAGGTGGCCAAAGTACTGGAGTTTCAGCTTTAGCATCATTCCTTCCAAAGAAATCCCAGGATTGATCTCCTTCAGAATGGACTGGTTGGATCTCCTTGCAGTCCAAGGGACTCTCAAGAGTCTTCTCCAACACCACAGTTCAAAAGCATCAATTCTTCGGTGCTCAGCCTTCTTCACAGTCCAACTCTCACATCCATACATGACCACAGGAAAAACCATAGCCTTGACCAGACGGACCTTAGTCGTCAAAGTAATATCTCTGCTTTTGAATATACTATCTAGGTTGGTCATAACTTTTCTTCCAAGGAGTAAGCGTCTTTTAATTTCATGGCTGCAATCTCCATCTGCAGTGATTTTGGAGCCCAAAAAGATAAAATCTGACACTGTTTCCACTGTTTCTCCATCTATTTCCCATGAAGTCATAGGACCAGATGCCATGATCTTCGTTTTCTGAATGTTGAGCTTTAAGCCAACTTTTTCACTCTCCTCTTTCACTTTCATCATGAGGCTTTTGAGTTCCTCTTCACTTTCTGCCATAAGGGTGGTGTCATCTGCATATCTGAGGTTATTGATATTTCTCCCGGCAATCTTGATTCCAGCTTGTGCTTCTTCCAGCCCAGTATTTCTCATGATTCAGCCTTGATGTACTCCTTTTCCTATTTGGAACCAGTCTGTTGTTCCATGTCCAGTTCTAACTGTTGCTTCCTGACCTGCATACAGATTTCTCAAGAGGCAGGTTAGGTGGTCTGGTATTCCCATCTCTTTAAGAATTTTCCACAGTTTATTGTGATCCACACAGTCAAAGGCTTTGGCATAGTCAATAAAGCAGAAATAGATGTTTTTCTGGAACTCTCTTGCTTTTTCCGTGATCCAGCAGATGTTTGCAATTTGATCTCTGGTTCCTCTGCCTTTTCTAAAACCAGCTTGAACATCAGGGAGTTCACGGTTCACGTATTGCTGAAGCCTGGCTTGGAGAATTTTGAGCATTACTTTACTAGCATGTGAGATGAGTGCAATTGTGTGGTAGTTTAAGCATTCTTTGGCATTGCCTTTCTTTGGAATTGGAATATTAGTATAATTTTAAGTGATCCATGCCATTTGTATGCTTACGTATTTATATTCTGATATATAATGTACATGTGTACTCCTTTAGATTTCATTCCTGTATTGTAGTAGTCATTTTGTATCTGCCTTGAAGTTACTGAAACCATATGTGAGTTAGGGACACCGTGATCCTCAAAGTTAAATGTTGGACACAACTTCAGCTTTTCGGTTGTGAAAATCTAGAAACTCCATATTCACCAAGTTTTCTGTAATTCATCAATAGCTTTCTTTCTTTACATTTCCTTAGTCTCTCTTATACCTGTGAGAGCTTGTTTAGTCCTCAGTGTCAGTGTGGCATTCACCCCAATCCTTATGGTGATCCAGCCCTCTTCCAGCCAAAGTCCTGTGCCTTCCAACCCTGGTAGACAGCTGCAATGAAGACCTCCAGTAGCTAGCTATGACAAAATTCTTTGTCATATGGACTTCTTTCGGAACTGACTGGGTGTCCCCAGACCATGGCAGCAGGCCTCTTCTAGAGCAATTAATGAGAGAGAGAGAGAATGCCGAAGATAGAAGCCAGAAGAGCATGAACACCAAGAGGAAGGGAACATTGCAGGGCCTATGAGCAAGTGCCACCACAGTCTGATCTCTGGCCCCGAGGGACCTGGCTCACTGAAAATATACTCAGTACATTCACCTTCTTTCAAAACGAGAGGCAGAAGCATCCTACAAACTCTTGTGAATACTACAAACCTCCTGCCACAGCATGGGGTCCCAAGTACCCTATTTCTTACTCATATAACTCCCCCAGAGACACACTTTCTCTCTAAATCAACTGATAAATCACTTACTTTGAGTATAGCTGAGCCCTTTGTGGTATGAAACAGCTGAAGTCTTAACTTGTACTCCAGGTAAACTTACCACATTTTTCTCATTGTAAGTAACCATCTTCTTAAGAGCAGTTCTACATCTTTTAAAAAAAATTGCCTTCATCTCATTAAATTTGACTCTTCTCATTCACATGTTAAACATAGTGCTCATTATATGGCAGATAGTGAAGTGAAAAGTGAAAGTGTTAGTCACTCAATCATGTCCTACTCTTTCTGACCCTGTGGACTATATAGCCCACCAAGCTGCTCAGTCCATGGAATTCTCCAGATGAGAATAATGGAGTGGGTTGCTTTTCCCTTCTCCAGGATATCTTCCAAACTCAGGGATTGAACCTGGGTCTCCTGCATTGCAGGCAGATTCTTTACCACCTGAGCCAGTAAAGGTTTGCTAAATTAAGTCATTGTTTTTAAGTAAGGGCTTCCCAGGTGACAATAGTGATAAAGAATCTGCCTGCCAATGCAGGAGACAAAAGAAACACAGATTCAATCCCTGGGTCGAGAAGATCCCCTGGAGGAGGAAATGGCCACCGACTCTAGTATTCTTGCCTGGAAAATGCCATGGACAGAGGAGACTGATGGGCTACAGTCCCTGGGGTCAAAAAGAGTTGGACATGACTGAGCACATTGGCATAAAACATAGTAAAAACATATTACACATATATATATATACACACACATATATATATACATACACATACATCTATATGTATATATATACTCTTCAGTCAGTTCAGTTGCTCAGTCGTGTCCATCTCTTTGTGACCCCATGGACTGCAGCATACCAGGCTTCCCTGTCCATTATCAACTCCCAGAGTTTGCTCAAACTCATGTCCATTGAGTTGTTGATGCCATCCAAACATCTCATCCTCTGTCACCCTTCTCTTCCTGCCTTCAATCTTGCCCAGCATCAGGGTCTTTTCCAATGAGTCATTTCTTCTCATTAGGTGGCCAGAGTACTGGAGTTTCAGCTTCAGCATCAGTCCTTCCAATGAATATTCAAGACTGATTTCCTTTAAGACTGACTGATTTGATCTCCTTTCAGTCCAAGGGACTCTCAAGAGAGTTTTCTCCAATACCACAGTCCAAAAGCATCAGTTCTTCAGTGCTCAGCCTTCTTTATGGTCAAACTCTCATGAGGACTGGAAAAACCATAGCTTTGACTAGATGGACCAAAAAATAAAATCTGTCACTGTTTCCATTGTTTCCCCATCTATTTGCCATGAAGTAATGGCACCAGATGTCGTGATCTTAGTTTTCTGAATGTTGAGTTTTAAGGCAACTTTTTCACTCTCCTCTTTCACTTTCATCAAGAGGCTCTTTAGTTCTTCTTTACTTTCTACCATAAGGGTGGTGTCACCCTCATATCTGCAGTAATTGATATTTCTCCTGGCAAACTTGAATCCAGCTTGTGCTCTTATTTCTTTTTTAAAATCAAAGCCTGTCTGATAATCATTCAGGACAAATCAGGTCTTCATAAAAAATGATGAGAAGCTAGGAAAACTTTTAAATATAATACTGGTGAGCGATACATTTGAATGGAGTAGGATATAACCAGCATTTTGTAGTGGGAATAGTATAATTGCTGAAAAGGCTCATGGAACTTTCAATCTTTTATGAACAGAATATATCTTTACTTCAAAAATATATTTTAAAAAGACAATGGATTACAAATCCCTTAGGAATAAGCATCACTGTGTTAACTACTGATCACTAACATAAATATTCTCAGTGATGACTGTTCCTTTACACTATTTCATTCACTGTTTTATCACTACATCACTTTTCGTGTGCAGTTGATGAGGTGCTAGCCCAGTGTACAGTATAATCTTTCCTTATCATCTCTTATTTTAAAATATGGTCTATATGGTTTCAGTGTGTTTCTGATTTTCAGATTATAATTACTTATATTTTCATGTTGCATGTGGGGGATATACAAATACCCTTCCCTCACAAGGTGGGAGTGAGAAGGTAGATGATCACCTGTGTTGTTGTGTGCTGTGTGTGTGTGTGCTCAATTGTTAAGTCATGTCTGAGTGTTTGCAACCTTATGGACTATGGCTAGCCAGGCTCTTCTGTCCTTAGGATTTCCCAAGTGTGAATATTGGAGTGGGTTGTCATTTCCCTCTCCAAGGGATCTCTTCCTGGACCAGGATGTGAACCCCATATCCTGCATTGGCAAGTGGTTTCTTTACTGCTGAGTCATCAGGGAAGCCCACAATCAGCTATACTTTACTGCCTACTAAGCCAGCATCAGCACAATTGTGCAGGTATCATCCGTGCCTCCTGCCATCATCATGCTCTCCTTTACTCTTGCCCATATAACCTCTCCACTGACATACACACCTCTGTTCAGTTAGAGGTCAGATGTCCAATTATGAAAAATACTGTCATCTGAAAATAATACTTTATGTACCACATCCTTCTTTATATAGAGTTGTGAAAGAATGAGATGTCATTTAATACATAATAACAACCTAAGTATTTGGATGTTAGTCCTGAATTTCAGGGCAGGAAAGCCTTCCTAGAGTCTTAGAAACATAGCATGCTTTAAAAACTGAAAATAATAGCTAATGTTTATTGAACATTTAATAGTATAGACTTTATGCTAAGGATGCTAAGGATTTAAATGCAGTATTTTATTTTACCTTTAAAAATGATTTGAACTAAGTACTACTGTTGTTCCTATTCTACAAAGAAGACAGCTGATGTTTATGCAGCTTATGCTAGACCATCTAGCTCCCAAGGGACAGACTTTGGCGATAAACCCAGTTATATTTTGCCTTAGAGCTTTGACTCTTTAAACACTTTTAGATACTAACATCAGATGACCAAAATGAAAACACAGCAATTGTTTTTCTTAAAGATGTGCTTTATTCCCACTCTCTCTTTTCCTCTCAAACAGCCCAGCAAGTCTTCTGTGAGCTCCTCTGCAGCCCAGCCTCCAACAAGTACAGTTCTTGTTCTTGTTTTGTGCTGCTTGACATTACTATCACCTCTTACTTTCTTTTTTCTTGTATTTGATACTAGCTTATAGAGCTTTAAGGGATCTATTCCTTCCTTTCTTTTCTGAATGTTCTGTTCTCTCACAATTTCTCTAAGCAGTGCTGACCCACTTTGTACAATTCTTTATAAAGGAAGGTCTGGGAGTCTTGTTTCCCAGACCATTCAATTTCCATTTCCAGTGCCTCTGCCGACCTTATAGTATGATTTGGCTCCAAAGGGTTGATATATCTAGTCTCCATAGTTCCAACGTATTTTTATTTTTTTCAGTTTGTCCTCTGGATAATGCCTTTTCTTATTTAGATGTGTTATTACTTGCACTATTTCTGTCAATTCAGAAAATATTTTTCTGGATGAGTTTTTATTTATAATCACTTAATATTTTGTCCTAGTTTTCATTTTGCTACCGTGTCTACAAAGAAGATGATTTTTTTTTTTTTTTCAATCAAAGGCGATACTGCAAATATTTTAGTGATACATCCATGTCATGCACTGTGTTTGGTAATGTCAGGTGCATTTTGATACTTGATAATTTTGATACCCTAATGAAATGCACAGTTAAGTAAAAAATAAATATTTCCAAAGAACTATGGACGTAATGAATTTATTATCAGTGCTATCAAGAGAAGATAAATCTGACCTATGCTAATTGGGAAAAGCTGGTGAAGAAATGGACTTTGTGGTAAGGATAGATAAGATTTTTGATGACAGAGACAGAAGAGAGAGGTATTATTTCATGTGGAAAAAAAAAAATCTTTACAAAAATTTGTAGGCATTGCGGCAGTGGTGGTTAATTGCCAAGTCCTGTCCGACTCTTGTGACCCCATGGACTGTAGCCTGCCAGGCTCCTCTGTCCTTGGGATTCTCCAGGCAAGAATCCTGGCATGGGTTGCCATTTCCTCCTCCAGGGGATCTTTCTGACTCAGGAATCAAACTCGGGTCTCCTGTATTGCAGGCAGATTCTTTACCAACTGAGATATTGAGGTAAGAATCTCAAATATTTGAGTGGATATCAAAGATCTGGATCAATTTGAATGTAAGTTTAATGGCCCAGTAGAGGATAAGGAGCTAAAAAATTAGATTTGGATCACTTTGTATAAGGCTCTGAGTGCTAGTTTGAAAAGATTAAAATTCATATGAGAGAAATAGTGAACCATTGAAAGTGTTTGATGTCTATAGATATCCTTATCAAAATCCAAAACCAAATCAAATATACTTTTCAATCACTAATTTTAAATCAATTTTCAGCAGTATTATTTGTAAGTGACTATAGCAGAAAAGTCAGATCTTCCCAAATGGCACAGATGAACAGGAATCTGCCTGCAATGCAGGAGACACGGGAGACATGGGTTCTATCCCTGAGTCAGGAAAATCTTCTGAAGAAGGAAATGGCAACCCCCTCATGTATTCTTACCTAGAGAATCCTATGGACAGAGGAGCCTGGCAGGCTACAGTCCATAAGGCCACGAAAGAGTCAGACGTGGCTGAGTGAAAAAGCACACACACAAATAAAAAAGTCAGACTGTGAAAGAGAAGAACCTTTTTTAATTATTTTTTGTTGGAGTATAGTTGATTTTCAATGTTGTGTTACTTCTTCTCTACAGCAAAGTGTATCAGTTATACATATACATATATCCACTCTTTCTTTAGATTCTTCTCCCATATAGGTCATTACAGACTGTTTACTAGAGTCATACAGTATGTTCTTGTTAGTTACCTATTTTATATATAGTATTGTGTGTCAATTCCAGTCTCTCAATTTGTCCCTCCCCCCACCTTTCCCTCTTGTAAATCATAAGTTTGTTTTCTACATCTGTGACTATTTCTGTTTGGAAATAAGTTCATTTGTATCATTTAAATAAAAATTCCACTAACAATGGCCAAAGTCCTAATTTTTATATCAAATAATGTTTTGATTTAGATGTTTTTCTGTGTTATTGACCTTTTAATTAATGAGAAATGATAATAGATAATAACAGTACTAAAATCTAGCCAATTAAGCTCATTCTGGATACTGCAACAGGATGATGGTGATGCACAAATGACATTATACGTGCAAAATAGCTTATTTTGCCACTGAAAAGACAGTATTTATGATGTACCAGCTTGCATACAGACCAAGAAAGTGTTTTAAATGTGTTTCTGAGACAAATTGGGACAAGAGGTATAGATATCAGCATATTTTTGGTGACTGAATCCTTGAGAATGGGAGAGATTGTAGACAAAAAGGAGGAACTCACAAAAGACAAGTGGAAAAAGGTTTTAGATAAACAGGAGGGAAAAAAAACAGGGAATAAGAGAGAAAAGACAAAAGAGACAATAATTTGAGGTGTTGAGAGCTGTCAGTCATGTTGATGTCTGTAGGAACAGCAGTGACGTAGGAAATCTCAGATTTGGAAACTAAGAGGTCATTGGAGACCTTAAGAAGGGCACTAATCATTAAAACATTTTAATGATTAAAGAAAGGATTCTTGGAGTTCTCTTGAATAATCTGTATATAGTTAGTATACATGGACTTTGCAAGGAGTGTAAACTATAATTAGGCCCTTTTGCAGTAGTACAACAAAAATACTCTATAAACAAAGCAAGATGAATGTCACCAAAATAGTAACCTTTTAAATTTATGCAAAAACAGAAAAACACAATCATTCCTAATTCATATCAAGAGAGCTTAAATAGAATATTTACTAGGTTAGAACACATTTTCTCCATACTTGCTGATACTGATTATTTTTACATAACCTTTATCTTTGTGTGTCTTCAAAGCCAATTTATACACTCTCAATCACCACAGATGTTTGATGTTGACAATACTGGTCACAATAACACTCCAGTTGTGAGGCTTTTATTTTCAAGTAATAATAAGGTAGCATATAATATTTTTCAAGAGGATTATTAAGTTCTTGGTGGTCTTTCAAAGAATTAAGTTTTGCCATGAACTAAGGCAGCTAAGGAGAAGGCAATGGCATCCCACTCCAGTACTCTTGCCTGGAAAATCCTATGGATGGAGAAGCCTGGTGGGCTGCAGTCCATGGGGTCGCTGAGGGTCGGACACGACTGAGCAACTTCGCTTTCACTTTTCACTTTATGCATTGGAGAAGGAAATGGCAACCCACTCTAGTGTTTTTGCCTGGAGAATCCCAGGGACAGGGGAGCCTGGTGGGCTGCCGTCTATGGGGTTGCACAGAGTCGGACACGACTGAAGTGACTTAGCTTAGCTTAAGGCAGCTAAAAAAAAGAAAGAAACATTTTGGAAAGGTTGAAAAACTTGGGCTAGTTCTTAAATGGGGAGATCTCTAGTGATGTCATTATAGGGAGAACAAATGTATGGAGATAAAGATGTGCTTAGTATGTTTAGAGACTGTATTAGTTTGCCAGGAATGTCATAAAAAGTACTACAGATTGAGTGGCTTAAACAGTAAATATTGTCTTGAAGTTCAGGTGGCCAAAAGTTTGAGTCAAGGTGTTAGCAAAATTGGTTTCTTCTAAGGACTGTGAGCTAGAAATTTGTTCCATGCTTCTCTTCTAGCTTTTGGTGGTTTGCTGAAATCATTGGAATTTCGTGGCTTCAGCTGTATCAATTTGAACACTTGTTCACATTCACAAATGTTCTTTCTTTGAGCGTGACTGGTTCCAATTTCTCCTTTCTGTGAGGTCACTGATCACACTAGATTAGGGGCCCACCTCTCTTCAGTAAGACCTAATCTTAACTAGTAAAATCTCCAACCACCCTATTTTAAAATAAGATTACTTTCTGAAGTATTGATGGTTAATATTGAAACATACAAATTTTGAGTAGACACAGTTCAACTGATAACAGAAAATTTAATGACCATATCATCTTGACTAAGAGAAAGGACTCATGTAGAGGAGAAGTTGTAGAGAACATCAGAGTGAAAATGGGGACTAAAAAGCAGAAGATCTAGAGTTGAAAAAGATCAGATTTGATCCTAAAGTCAGCTAACACTAGTACTTTTACAGACTTATTTAGCCACCAAGATCTTTGTACAAATATAATGTTGAACAGAAGCACAATATAGAAAATGGATTATAAAAAATAACAGAGTATCTCTGTAAAATGTGAGATCTATCACTGTCCATACTCCACTCCTCACTGAACTTGGAGAGAGTTATAGGAAATATTGGGCTCCCTACAGGGAAGTTTGAAAACTTCTCCTTCAGAAGAAAAGCAGGTTAGAGAGCAACAGGAGACCAAAAATAGATGACTATAATAATACTTACATAGAACCAAGAAAAAGAGGCCAGATTGAAGTCACCCCAGTGAGAATGGGAAAGTTAATGACTCTACTAAAGTAAGTTACACAGTTTGTATATTTGAAAGATAGTAGAATGGTAGCTGGAGAAGGTGATGGCACCCCACTCCAGTACTCTTGCCTGGAAAATCCCATGCACGGAGGAGCCTGGTGGGCTGCAGTCCATGGGGTCGCTAGGAGTCAGACTCGACTGAGCGACTTCTCTTTCACTTTTCACTTTTATGCACTGGAGAAGGAAATGGCAACCCACTCCAGTGTTCTTGCCTGGAGAATCCCAGGGACAGGGGAGCCTGGTGGGCTGCTGTCTCTGGGGTCGCACAGAGTCGGACACAACTGAAGCGACTTAGCAGCAGCAGCAGCAGAATGGTAGCAGAAAGAGGGAATGAGAATAACATAATTAAAATTGTTACTTAATAAATAATTATAATGTGTTAAGTTGCCACTCCAGGTCAAGCTGTGTCCTAGTTGCTCAAGTTCATTAAAAGTAAGACATTGGGATTTGGAAATAAAGCTGGGATGGAAATCTTGATTTCATAACCTATATTATTTATTATAGATCTCTGTTGCACTCTAAGGTTACTTGCATTTTGAACGTAGATGAGTAAATAATGCTAATACTGAAAACTCAGATTGGGACTCAAACCCATGTGCTGGGACGAACACAGCCAAAACCCAGTTTGGTACTTAAACCCACATGGCTGGGACTCAAACCCAGCCAAAACCCATGGTACCTGGTTTCAGAACCTAATGAAGCTCAGGTTCTTGATGTCTTGTCACAGAAAGAATTCAGTGGGAGACAAAATGATAGGTAAGAAGTGGATTTATTCAGATACAGAGAGAAGCACACGCCGCAGACAGACTGTGGGCCACCACAGAGGGCAAATGCAGCCGCCGCATTTGGCGTGGTTGTTTTTTACAGGCTGGGTAATTACATATGCTAATGAGTGAGAGGATTATTCCAACCGTTTTGGGGAGGGGACAGAGACTTCCAGGATTTGGGCAACCGCCCACTCCTTGGTCTTTTAACAGTGCCTTGGGACTGTCACGGCACCTCTGGGCTTGTCACTTCACTTGCTGATTGAGGATCAAGGTCTAGTCCTGTCTGCCATCTTGGTCCCATTTGATTCTAATCTGCTTTATGTTGTGTCCTTGGGCTATGTCATTCTTTCAAAAGCTGTGCCCTGCCCCTTTCCCTCCTATTACATTACCATCTGTAGAATTGTGAATTGTTTGTATTTAAAATAAAGGTAAATTTTCTTTTACCACATTAATTTGAGATAATGATAAGACAACTAAGAAAAAATATCCTGGGAGATATTACAAACATCAGTACTATATTCAGCACAGAAGTCTTGTGTTCCAGGAATTCTAATACCACACGCGTCAGGGATCCCACTGCCATCCGAGGTTCAGAGCTTTGCTGAAAGTGTTCACGGGGTTAAGCTTATAGTTACACTCATGGCTGATAATTACTGCAAAAACACAATAAAGATATACAGCTGGATAAGAGGCAAAAATGTATGATATTGGTTTTGGAGGAATCCATGTGCATTCTTCTGATACTGTCCCTGAAGATATCACACTAACCATACTCTCAGTATCAAAATCCTAGAAGCCCAGAAAGAAAGCAGATGTTCACCATAAATCACACTTTATGGTCTAGTCTGATATGGTGAAAGACCTCATCATTTAGTGACAGAGGGAATAGTTTAAAACCCAAACCTAACTTATTGGAAATGACCCTAATTCTGAGAAAGTTTGAGGGCAAACGGAGAAGGGAGCAACAGAGGATGAGATGGTGGGATGCCATCACTGACTCAATGGACATGAGTTTGAGCAAACTCAGGGAGATAGTAAAGGACAGAGAAGTCTAGCATGCTGCAGTTCATGGGGTCACAAAGAGTTGAACACGACTTAGTGACTGAAAAACAACAACAACAACATAGCAATAGTATAATAGTGTCCTTGCAATGATAATTGATTTATTGCCATTGACAGATTGCCACCTGTAGAATTTCAAGAATCCAGCTGCTGCTGCTGCTAAGTTGCTTTAGTCGTGTCCGACTCTGTGTGACCCCATAGACGGCAGCTCACCAGGCTCCACTGTCCTTGGGATTCTCCAGGCAAGAACACTGGAGTGGGTTGCCATTTCCTTCTCCAGTGCATGAAAGTGAAAAGTGAAAGGGAAGTCGCTCAGTCGTGTCTGATTCTTCCCGACCCCATGGACTGCAGCCTAGCAGGCTCCTCCGTCCATGGGATTTTCCAGGCAAGAGTACTGAAGTGGGTTGCCATTGCCTTCTCCATCAGGAATCCTAGTTTCCTTCAAATCAAATCTGTCTTGGAAAATCTTCACCATATGTATCAAATGAGACCTTAAATACAATATTAAATACAGGATAACACACAATTAACTACACTGTTAATGATAACTACTCAGTTGATGCTTCGATTGTTTTCTACAGAATTGTTTTCTAAATAAAAAAGTTTACTGGAAAAATATGGTTGACAGCAGAGTGCTCAAAACTCATACAACATTGTTATCACAGCATTAAGAAAAATAATACCAAGTCTAGTAAAAACAGTACCATACTTTGAAAGACATGCCAACTTTGTAGTAAAAGTTAGTATATAGGAAAAAAATCTCTATATATTTTCTCAGAAAGTGGGGGAAATTTGTAATGACTGATATGAAAAGATTATAAGGCAGGGCTAAGTGATCTAAACTATGGATTCAAGGAATACACGTTCAAAATTTTGGAAAATTTTACAACAGTAGCTTCCAGTTCCAAGCATGTGGCCAATCTGTGTCAAAAGAAGAAAAGAAAAAAAAAAAAAAAAAAATCATGGACTGAATGGACATGGTGTGCTATACTGCATTCTTTCACTACTTATTGCTTTTAGCTGTGTGGTGTACTTTGCTTTCAGAAGCAGTATTGAATGGCACAAAATATTAATGTTGGGAAAAATGACATAATAAACTAACTCTTCTATTTATTAAAGATATATGAGCAAATTCATATCACAGAAGTATACATTAAAACCATAACTTCTGATGTGTGTTATAGATTATATTAAAGGTTCTGTTTACAGTGTAACATGCAACACAAATCTTGGCTGAATTCTGTAAACTCATCATTGTATTCATCATTATATATTCACCATTGTATATTCATCCCTGAATTCATCATTACTTAACATGAAAGGGTGGATTACAAAACTGAGCAAGAAACCTATCCAAGGTTCATCTTGGAAACAAACCCTTCCTTTTTGCAATCAATTCTTGTATCTTTACCAAGTTTTACTCCTTAACCCTCTCTTCCATCAAAAAGAGACTCCTTGCTTCCTCAAATGAGTAAATGGGGTTCAACTAAGTCTGACCACCTCCCTAAATGCAACCTGGGTGCATGTGGGTTTGTAATAGTTGTAGAACACAGACCTTCATTCTATAGAATTTCCACCATGCATTCAAAATTAGATAGCTCCACTCCCATGTTGTTTGATAAGTTCTTATTAAGAATACATGTTTGCTAGCAACATGGATATCATTTAAGTCTGCAAACATTCACCAGATAGGTGTCATGGCCTTCGTACCAGATAGGTGCCGTGTTATATACACAAAACACAACAGTGGCTATAATGCAGAAATGGACACCATGTGTATCAATTTTTGAGAGAAGATACATTCACTGTATTAGTCACTGAATCATGTCCAACTCTTTGAGACCCCATGGACTATAGCCCGCCAGGCTCTTCAGTCCATGGAATTTTCCATACGAAAATGCCAGAATGGATAGCCATTCCCTTCTCCAGGGGATCTTCCCGACCTAGGGTTTGAACCCAGGTTTCCTGCCTTGTAGGCAGATTCTTTACCATCTAAGCCACCAGGGAAGCCCACTCAGTATTCCAACTTAAGAGTGTCATGTGGTCATTTTTCTTCATCTCTGTTCTGCAAAATAATGGCATCCTTTTCTTGATCTGCCTTCATTATTCTTACATCATCTTAAAGTACAAATAAGTTGCTTAACAATGGTGCTATAACAAGATAGTGCATCAGTTACAGGGATGGAGGTCACAAAGAATAACTGGGAGAGGAATTTTTCGAACTCAATCCAGGGTCAACTTCCAGGACAGTCGTTTCTGGTTTTCCAAAAGGAAAGTCAAATGAAATCAAATGCTCTATTTTGTAATTTGAGACTTCATAGAGATGATTATAGAACTAAATACTAAAGAAAGAATATGACAATCTAGAAAATTTGGTTTCTTCACCTCACAAACTCATACATGTCAGCACACCACTCATTAATCATTTGATAGTTTTTATAATTAAAGTTCCTGGTGGCTCAGAGGTTAAAGGGTCTGCCTCCAATGAGGGAGAGCCGGGTTCAATCCCTGGGTCGGGAAGATCCCCTGGAGAAGGAAATGGTAAACCCACCAGTATTCTTGCCTGGAGAATCCCATGGACGGAGAAGCCTGGTAGGCTACAGTCCACGGGGTAGCAGAGAGTCAGACACGACTGAGCGACTTCACATTCACGTTAGTCTAAATACAGCTACTGCCCTAAGGCAAATTTAAAGTACAGAAAGGAGTCCTTGTGTAACAGCAATTCACAGTGTACCCTTTCTTCATATCCTTTTGCTCTGGGGTACTTGTACTCTCGGCAACCATATATCCTACAGGATGTACTTCTGTTGTTGCCTTAAATATTCAGCTTTTTACTATCCTATCTTTACCTGGACATTTGCTTTCATTCTTCTCCTGGGACTTAGGCAACTGTAGACAACCACATCAGCAAAAGTCTAACTTAAGCAAGTATATCTGTAAACAAGAGAGCTGCTTAAAGATAGCAACTTGACATCTACCACAGATTTTTGTAAATTGCTCTTTTCTGGCTGCATTCAACAAGGAAAGCCCCCTCCACCAGCAGGTTCTACAGTCCCTGTGGTTATCCAAGAGCCAGGTGATGGGTGGCTGTCAGTGGGGAAGTGTCAGTGTGATTTAGGGTGTGAGTGTGGCTGAAGGCTATTTCTCTGACTCCTCTTTATCAGGAATATACCTGACTTTGAAGTGAAGTGAAGTGAGTGAATTCACTCAGTCGTGTCCGACTCTCTGCGACCCCGTGGGGTGTAGCCTATCAGGCTCCTCCGTCCATGGGATTTTCCAGGCAAGAGTGCTGGAGTGGATTGCCATTTCCTTCTCCAAGGGATCTTCCTGACCCAGGAATCGAACCCAGGTCTCCCGCATTGCAGGCAGACGCTTTACCGTCTGAGCCACCAGGGAAGTCTACCTGACTTTAGTTCAGTCTTACTGTCTAGTTGCTCATTGTAGGTGTGGTTTAGATATAGACATTATAAAGATGATTGAAAGAACTGAAGTTGCTCATCAATGTTTAACTGAACTCAAAGGGTCCACTATGTTAACAAAGTTTAAATTGATATTCTGATGTTCATAATGGAACATAATTTCCAGGTTAGCATAGTATCTACCAAAATGATATATTTTGGCTATTCTTTATAATCTTCCAATTTTTCTCAAGCATCCCTCTGTCCTCATTCAGACTTAAAGTAATCTACGGTTTTCCTTGATCACCCTTTGATACTTGGTTTCAAATATGTTGATATTTGAAATAAAGCCATTTTGATTAGATGCATTATTTTAATTGACTTGGTTAATGTGATGTTGAAAATACTATAGTTGAGTAATTTAGAACCTTGAGCTTAAGTACATAGCCTGGGGCTATTTTGAACCTCTGATTTTACTCAACCTTAGAGACTAGTGGAGGAAGACAACACCAAATAGAATTTATTTTCAGTAAAACAGAGTAATGAAAAAGTTAATATCTTTTTTAAACTTCTTATTTTTTTATTGGGGTTATTGCCAATTAACAATGTTGTGATAGTTTCAGATGAACAGTAAAGAGACTCAACCATACATATACATATACATATACCTATTCTCCCCTAAATTCCCCTCCCATGCAGGTTGCCACATAACATTGAGCAGAGTTCCACGTGCTATACAGTAGGCCCTTGTTGGTTATCGATTTTAACTATAGCAGTGTGTATACATCCATCCCAAACTCCCTAACTATTCCTTTATCCCATCTTTCCCCTTAGCTACTATAAGTTTGTACTCTAAGTCTGTGAGTCTATTTCTGTTTTGTAAGTAAATTCATTTGTATCCTTTATTTTTAGATTCCATATATAAGGGATGCCTTCTCTGTCTGTGTTACTTCACGCAGTATGACATTCTCTAGGTCCATCCATGTTGCTGAAAATGGCATTATTTCATTATTTTTAATGGCTGAGTAATATTCTATTGTATATATGTACCACATCTTCTTTATCCATTCTTCTGTTGATGGACATTTAGGTTGCGTCCACATCTTGGCTATGACAAAAAGTGCTGCAATGAACATTGAGATACATGTATCCTTTCAGATCATATTGGAAAAGATAATACCTTTTTTTTTTTCCCCTGTGACAGAAACATCTTCCTGCCAGAGACAGATCCCACTTTTCTGGGGCCTGAAGCTTATACAAGTTATGTTCCTCTGTAAGAAGAAACAAATACAATTGTTAATGCAAATTTGACCCCAGTGTGGTAAAGAAACCCTTGGAGGCACTAATTCTTATTTCTTTAACTTCTTTATGTGCTCACCCCTCTCTACCCTCTACTTATTCTCACCCTTATCTTTCAATTTCAGGGTTCCCTTTCTTCCCATAGAACCAGCAGTGAAGGGGCAACTCTAAGGTTTCCTTTTCTGTGGTGAGAGAATTAACATCTTTGTCTCAAATTCACCCATTGAAACTAGTCCTTCCCTTTCATAAGTAAAAGAGTTTTCCAGAAACAAAGCCCATCTATTCTGTAGGTACTTCCCAATTCCCATCCCTGCAGTTAAATCATAAAATATAGAGATTCATTTTTTAAATTAAATTACAATTTTAAAAAGTTAAGGTGAATGCATTAGCACAGTGTCTGGCATATAGGTACATACATGGTAAGTAATAAATGCTGGAGTTGATCCTGTTGTGTAGTTGTTAGAGCAGCTGTGGTCATCATTATTATTTAATATAAATAGTAGTAATTAATATTCCATTTATAGGACAGAACTTAATTTCATTTTTTCTGCTCCACCTCTATTTCAGACCACAGCTATGTCTGTTCTTTTGAAGTTTTTATTGTTTGGTAATAATGGGGAGACAGGGAACAATATGAACTTTTGTAGCTCCATAAATTTTTCACTATTTTAACCCAAATTAAGAAAAGCCTATGTTTTAGGCTACACAAACCACTAAAATAGCAAACTTAGACACTTCAGAAATACACCCTGTCTGACATTTACCTTGAATGCTTGTTTTCAGTGTTGTTTTTCCATAAAGGTCATGGCCTGGACATCAGTATCAGAATGAGATATGTTTGCAGAGGTGGTAGTAGAGAATGCCATACTTCACCCTCAATCTTTGTGGTTGAAGAGAAAAAAAAAAAAAAAATCTTGGAGTTCCTAGAACATTTAGGTTGGGTCTACTTGAGTAGACCGAGTGACATTGAACACTGAGGGACACTCAATACTCAAGTTATAAAGTTTTTGTTAATGAAGAATGTGGGACTTGAAGTATATGTTGAACTATTGCATACAAATGGATAAGTGAAAATAGAAGATTGTTACAGGGAGAAGCAACAGCAACAGGGTAGGAATTAAGGATAAGATAGAGTTAACTCTGAAAGATGTTATAAATTCGAAGTTCTTGAATAGGCTCTGAGTTTCTTCCTTAAGTCTCTTTCATTGTTGATGTTGTATTTCCTTCGGTAGTTGTCGTTAGGAGTACAATCTACATCCCAGTCTGTAATGTCCTTATCAAGTATAACATTTTGAATCATTCTACCTTCTTAATGAATAATATTTGCCTATTTTAATTTTAGACCAAGCAAGATAAATTAGGAAGCAAATCTGCTTCTAAATTAAAATGCATCCCAAAGCCAATTCTGAATGATTTTGGAATCATTCAGTATTTAGGATTATCCACACCACTACTTCCTTCCAATTACATGGCTAAGCAGAGATAATTTAAAACACAGTCTCTATGAATTTGGCATAATTAAGTCAGGAGCTGGATTATCATTGATAATCAAAACCTTATATATATATATAGTACTGTACAAGCTAATAATTTAATAAGATTAATCAAGAATATTACAAATATTAAAAGGATGTTGTAAAATACATTTGATCTCTTACAATGATCTATTTTATATAAATCATAAGCAAAATTCTATATTCCTATGTAGTTAATAGAAATTACCAATATATTTTATGAAATGTAAGCAAATATTAACTGCTGGGAGTATATCTTATCACTTCTGTCACTATCTGTAGTTTTCCTTCCTTTTTCTTAGAACTTATAGGAATGTTATTTTTGAAGGGAATAAGAGGAGTGGCAGGAGAGGGGCTAAAGTTTAATGTTTGGTATATAATTATTATTTATGATAAATTCAGCCAGAGAAGACCTCTGGATTATTCATTGATTCTGAATGGATTTCTTGAAGAAGATACTCATATTTGATTATGAATTCTTATATTTTTATGCAAACAGTTTTTGAAATACATTTAATAATTCATGTTTTTTTTAAACTATAGAAACTTTTCTGAAAACTTAACATGTTTAGTATTTGTCTTTATGATATCATAACCAAATAATTTTGTATTCTTAATGGATCTACTTCAAAGTGCATTGACTTTATGATCTATGACAGTTTAATATAATAATAGAGTAATTATGACCACCGATTTTATATTCAAAGAGACCTAGGCTGGAATATTATTAGTTGTATGACTGTGGCAAAATGATCAACTTCTCTAATCTTCCTAGCCAGTAATATTATGATATTACTTAAAACATAAGAGTGGTTTTTAAGATTAAAATAGATACTATTTAGAACAAGCACTTGACTTTCAGTAACTGTTCAACTAAACTGAGACCCCATTATTATTATTTTTGTTATTGTTGCTGCTATTGTGTTATCATTATGACCTGTAAGAAAATTATACATAATGATGCACATAAATCAATTAACACAAAGCCTGGGATATAGCAAACACTCAATAAATATTTGTTGTTGTTACTGTTGTCATAAAAATATAAGATGCTTAACACTGAATGTGGTAGATATTCAATAGTGTCAGTTTCCTTATGCAACATACAAATATATCTGGGGAGGCTGTATGGCTTAATGCAGGCTGCTATTGTCTTTCATGCTAAACAGACCTATTTTTTTTTTAATCACTCTTCTGCTACTTCCAGTCTATACAACTTGTACAACATAATTATAAGCACGTAAAGCAAACATTGTAAAAGACTGAAATGGTTGCGAATGGGTGTCTTCAGTGGGATACTAGGTGATTTCTAAGCTTGTCCTCCTAGGCTATCTGATGCTAAAGGATCTCTGCACCTCTAATTGTCTTAGAGCTATTTTACAACTTTGTACATTGTAGATAACTTGATAGCAATGTAAATTATTTTCCCATGGGAAAGAAAATAGTGCCTAGCCTAACATTTAGGTCTATAATCCATTTTAAACTTATTTTTTATGTATGGTGTGTCAGTGTGCTCACTCAGTCATGTCTAACTGTTTGAAACCCCATGGACTGTAGCCCACCAGGCTCCTCTGCCCATGGAATTTTCCAGTCAAGAATACTGGAGTGTGTTGTCATTTCCTCCTCCAAGGGATCTTCATGACACAGGGATTCAAATTGCATCTGCATTGGTAGGCAGATTGTTTACCACTGAACCACCGTTAGTGAATTTTCTAATTTCATTCTTTCACATGTAGCCAATTTTTTTTCTAACAGAATACAATTTATTTCCCTTTCTCCCTACAGAATGCAGTTTTGTATGAATTTAAGTGTGTGCGTGTGTGTGTGTGTGTGTGTGTGTGTGTGTGGTTTTTCAAAACTTTCCTTAGAATCATTTGGAATATCTCCCTGGTTCCCTGATTATTTAATGAGTAAAAATCACTGAGACATTGTCATTTTATATCTGTATCAGGATTATATGATATTATTGTATGGTAATTCCTCTTCTAGGAATTATCCTTTTTCACACTCAATATATTTCAGCTAGTCTTACTAACAAAACTGTTCTAAACATTTTTTTTTCACGTATTAACTTTAGAAGTCAGATGTATCAAACTATGTGTGCTTGAGAGCCTTTTAAAAAACTCGTAACAAATGTGCTCAATTCAGTGTGCCATAGAAAACCAAGGCTGTAAATGTGGTTAAAACTATGTTTAGAATATCTAGTTGTTTGGCTATGGTCAAATCATTTATATTTCCTCTTCTAGGAAATGGAAATAATAATCTCTGCCTTATAGGATTGTAGTTCAAATTGATAGCAGTAGTGGAGAAGCAGTTAGCTCAGTACCAAGCACTTCAGTGAACAGTAGTCATTGTTTTGGAAATTCAGCATCTGCCCAGGAAGTCCCTTTCAGTGCTCAACAGTTCTCATACTTACATGCAACTCTCACTTTGCCTATTGGAACTTTCTTTTTGCTTATCTGTTTTGTTTGGTCTTATTATGTTTTACTACTTTCCACATGTCCATGGTTCTTTCGTTCTTGTTTTTGATGCAAACACTGTTTCTATTCTGAGTATCTTCTCCAAGCTAAATATGCCCTCTTCCTTCATTTGTTCTTAATATGGCATATTTCCCAGACTCTTTATCTTTCTGGTTGTGCTGTAGTTTATAAAGGTCATCCTCCAAACATTATGCCCAGAATTCAACATGAAATCCTAGTTGTAATTTGAAGTAAAATTATAGTGCTGAACCACCACTAAGGCATCATATATTTCCAAAAAGTCCATTCAAGAATACTTTAGATTTATTGTGATACTGTATTTTTCACTCATTTTGAGCTTGTTTTCAACTAATATTTTAAAGTTATTTCTTTGTTTTTTTTTACTTTGACGTTTGACATTTTGAATTAAAAGTTAGAAATTTACCTATATCACTTTTGATAATAATGATAGTCAATGATATTAGGTAACACATTAACACAAAAAAGTAACCCTTTAAAAGAAGGTATTCTTATGGACTTAGATCTACTGTATGAAGCATACATTATTTTCTTTGGGCCATTAGGAGGTACTCAATAAAGAGTTAGACATTTCTTTCAGCCATTGAGCACTTAACGTCTAATGTAAAGCTTCTCTAATTGCTATTATAAGTCTCACAGATAAGTGACCTGCTGCTGCTGCTGCTGAGTCGCTTCAGTCGTGTCCGACTCTGCGCGACCCCAGGGACGGCAGCCCACCAGGCTCCGCCATCCCTGGGATTCTCCAGGCAAGAACACTGGAGTGGATTGCCATTTCCTTCTCCAATGCGTGAAAGTGAAAAGTGAAAGTGAAGTCGCTCAGTCGTGTCCGACTCCTAGCGACCCCATGGACTGCAGCCCACCAGGCTCCTCAGTCCGTAAGATTTTCCAGGCAAGAGCACTGGAGTGGGGTGATATTGCCTTCTCCGTAAGTGACCTGTGTTGCACTCAATCTCTTGCTGGCTAGCCACGATTGACCTATTGCACCTATAGAAAGAAGTGGCATACATTCATTAGTCAGTTTATTTATTTTTATTGTATGGTAATTCCTCTTCTAGGAATTATCCTTTTTCACACTCAATATATTTCAGCTAGTCTTACTAACAAAACTGTTCTAAACATTTTTTTTTCACGTATTAACTTTAGAAGTCAGATGTATCAAACTATGTGTGCTTGAGAGCCTTTTAAAAAACTCGTAACAAATGTGCTCAATTCAGTGTGCCATAGAAAACCAAGGCTGTAAATGTGGTTAAAACTATGTTTAGAATATCTAGTTGTTTGGCTATGGTCAAATCATTTATATTTCCTCTTCTAGGAAATGGAAATAATAATCTCTGCCTTATAGGATTGTAGTTCAAATTGATAGCAGTAGTGGAGAAGCAGTTAGCTCAGTACCAAGCACTTCAGTGAACAGTAGTCATTGTTTTGGAAATTCAGCATCTGCCCAGGAAGTCCCTTTCAGTGCTCAACAGTTCTCATACTTACATGCAACTCTCACTTTGCCTATTGGAACTTTCTTTTTGCTTATCTGTTTTGTTTGGTCTTATTATGTTTTACTACTTTCCACATGTCCATGGTTCTTTCGTTCTTGTTTTTGATGCAAACACTGTTTCTATTCTGAGTATCTTCTCCAAGCTAAATATGCCCTCTTCCTTCATTTGTTCTTAATATGGCATATTTCCCAGACTCTTTATCTTTCTGGTTGTGCTGTAGTTTATAAAGGTCATCCTCCAAACATTATGCCCAGAATTCAACATGAAATCCTAGTTGTAATTTGAAGTAAAATTATAGTGCTGAACCACCACTAAGGCATCATATATTTCCAAAAAGTCCATTCAAGAATACTTTAGATTTATTGTGATACTGTATTTTTCACTCATTTTGAGCTTGTTTTCAACTAATATTTTAAAGTTATTTCTTTGTTTTTTTTTACTTTGACGTTTGACATTTTGAATTAAAAGTTAGAAATTTACCTATATCACTTTTGATAATAATGATAGTCAATGATATTAGGTAACACATTAACACAAAAAAGTAACCCTTTAAAAGAAGGTATTCTTATGGACTTAGATCTACTGTATGAAGCATACATTATTTTCTTTGGGCCATTAGGAGGTACTCAATAAAGAGTTAGACATTTCTTTCAGCCATTGAGCACTTAACGTCTAATGTAAAGCTTCTCTAATTGCTATTATAAGTCTCACAGATAAGTGACCTGCTGCTGCTGCTGCTGAGTCGCTTCAGTCGTGTCCGACTCTGCGCGACCCCAGGGACGGCAGCCCACCAGGCTCCGCCATCCCTGGGATTCTCCAGGCAAGAACACTGGAGTGGATTGCCATTTCCTTCTCCAATGCGTGAAAGTGAAAAGTGAAAGTGAAGTCGCTCAGTCGTGTCCGACTCCTAGCGACCCCATGGACTGCAGCCCACCAGGCTCCTCAGTCCGTAAGATTTTCCAGGCAAGAGCACTGGAGTGGGGTGATATTGCCTTCTCCGTAAGTGACCTGTGTTGCACTCAATCTCTTGCTGGCTAGCCACGATTGACCTATTGCACCTATAGAAAGAAGTGGCATACATTCATTAGTCAGTTTATTTATTTATTTTTTTTTCCAGTGGGAAAAGAATCAAGTCATAGTTCTTGGTCTGTAGATAGTTTACTTTCATCTTGGATTCTAAAGGTCAGTTTGAATTTAGTCAGTTTAACTATGCAGAGCCTTAGAGTCTTGCTTCACAATGCTACTCTTTCTCCCATTTAAACTTCGGAAAGTGCTTTTATTAATAATCAACCCTTTTTGTTTTCCTCAAAATCAATTAGAAGAGCCTCTAAAATAGACATATGATTTCACAAAAGTATTAAGAAGGCAAAAATATTCTTCTCTAAAACAAAATTAATTCTAAAAATCTGCTTTCTTTATCCAGAGATTTCTGGATAATTTCTTATCATCTATAGTGAATTGTATCTTCCAAAAAGATTTTTGGATGCCCTTACCTCCAGTACCTGTACATGTAACCTCATTTGGACATAGGACTTTTCAGATATAATTGATATAAGTATTTCAGATAAAATTATCCCTGATTTACAGTTGGTCCCCAAAATCCCATGACTGGTATCCTTATAAAAGAGAGAAATTTGATCAACAGGAAAGAAGACCTGTGAAGCTGGCAGCAGATTAGAGTTATGTTGCTATAAACCAAGGAATACCAAGGACGCCAAACTCTGGATGAGTCAAGGAGAATTGCCCCTCCAGCCTTCTCTCCCTCCAACAAGGTCCTGCCTAACCTTCATTTTGAACTTCTAGCCTCCAGAAATGTGAGACAATAAATTGTTGTTTTAGTAACTTGGGACAGCTCCAGGAAATGAATGCATTTTCTATAGACACTCTTAGTTAACCAGTCTGATAAGGGAATAACATTAACTTCCTATATTCTTAGGTCCAGCATTTATTAATAGCAATCATAAAAATGGGCTAATTTACATGGCAGAGGCATTTTATCCTGTTTTCCATCCATAAATAAAATGTCATCTGCCTTTACAAATTATTTTTTTCATGTCACAAGAGTTTATGGAGCACATCAAATATGTTGTGATATTATGAGTAACAAAACAGAAAACCCAAATATATACATGAGCATGCAAATCCCTTCTCCAAAGAAACTGATATTGTAGAGGTGGGTAGATGGAAAACATATAGTAAATTATGTAGTGTAATTAGTACAGTGAGGAAAACAGAGATGTTAAGGAAGCGATGTGACTATAAATAAAATAGTGCAAACTTCAATGAGACAGCATTTAGGAAGAAAAAAAGCCTAGAAAGAGGTGAGTGGAACATGATTAAATCTGAAGGGAAATGATTCTAGGCAGAAGGAACAGTTAATACAAAGGCTCTGAGTTGGGAGTATGCTTAATAATTTGAGAAATGGAGTGATGAAGCCATGACTAGTGGTGGTGGAATTCAGAGTACCACAAAGACTTCATTCCAAGTGAAATGCATAGCCATTGGACAATTTCCAAGGGAACAGCAACATGAACTGACTCATATTTTAAAATCAGGTGTTTTCAATCATTTTGTTACATGAATTTCTCTGTTGGAATATATGGACTTTTTAGAAGAATGTTTTCATGTTAATAACACCAAATGTGTGGACATTGCAAAGTAAAGAGTTGCACAAATTTGTAATAGAGTAGCATATGGATTTCACTAAAAGTCTAGCAGTCTGTGTATTAAATGCTATAATTTTGAAATAATGCATGTAGATGATATTCCAGATACCTGTGGAAACTTAAATATGATATGAAAATATCTGCAACTTCTTTGGTGACCAAAACATGCGTGCATGCGAGCTCAGTTGTGTCCAACTCTTTGTGACCCCATGGACTGTAGCCTGCCAGGCTCCTCTGTCCATGGGATTTTCCAGGCAAGAATACTAGAATGGATTGCCATTTCCTTCTCCAGAGGGTCTTCCTGATCCAGAGATCAAACCTGAATCTCTTACAATGGCAGGCAGATTGTTTACCATGAACCTAAATACTGTTTCCCCAACCAAAAGATACTCTTAATCCTACTGTGGCTTGTTGAATAATCTGTGAAATGACTTCATAAATTCTACCCAAATTAATAACCACTAGTTTATAGTAAGGCTTCCTTTTCTTTGTAGCTCAGTCAATAAAAAATCTGCCTGTAGTGTAGGAGACCGGGTTCGATTCCTGGGTTGGGAAGATCTGCTGGAAAAGGAAATGGCAACCCACTCCAGTATCCTTGCCTGGAAAATCTCATGGACAGAGGAGCCTGGTGGGCTCCTCAGTCCATGGAGTGGCAAAGAGTCGGGCACAACTGTGCGACTAACATTTACTTACTTACTAGTTTATAGATGGGGCTTCCCAGGTGGCACTAGTGGTAAAGAACCTGACTGCCAGTGCAGGAGACATAAGAGGTGCAGGTTCAATCCCTGGGTCAGGAAGATCTAGATCAAAAAAGTCACTGACTAAATATTATTACTAACTCTTGTTGTGTTACATTATTCCAGTAATAATCCAAGCCTAACATTAGATTAGATTTCAAAAAAAAATACACAAATTTACAATAAATTTTTCTCCTTAGGGATATAAGAAAGCATGAAATTTTTACAAATATCCTTTCATTTTAAATGCCTTACTCTAATATAGATGTTAACACATCAAAGTTGAAAGTAAGCATAATTCTGGACCTTATAACAAATAAAGTTTTGGGTTAATTATCCATGTTTCCTGGCTGAATTGTGAAGAAGCAAAGAGATCTGTTTTTGAAATTTCACAATGTAGTGAATAATTCAAAATTATTTTAGTCACCTAATTATCTTTAGACAATATAATTTTACAGACTTCATTCAAATGATTCACCCCTTCAGAATGTACTAGAACAACCTATACCTTATACTTCACATTATGACCCTATACAATTCAATAAATGCAGATCACACTAAAAAATAGTCACAAAAAAAAAGCTCTATGTTAAATGTGTGACATTAGACATATATAAAGTATATTTGCTTGATTGTGATTTTCATGTTTGCACTGTCTGTGTGCATCTAATCCATATTTTTAAATTTCTAGATACAACAAAGAGAATACAGTGTATTTTTTTCCTTTTTAATCCACATATTTTTGCTGCTTCTGTAATAGGCATCGACCTAAGCCTTGTCCTTGCCACAGGCAGTGAATGATAGTACTTTGAAGGTTGCCTTTTTTTTTTTTTCCCTTTTAATCCAATAAAACATGGTCTGAGAAAGAAGCTGAAGACCCTCTCCCTCTAAAAAAAGTAATAAAGTTTCAAGCAGGGTTAAGACACACTCATAATAGTAGACAACTGTGATTCATTAGAAATTTCTGTAATAAAATTCTGTACTTTCCATATTCCTTTTGATATTCTAAGTAGAACTTGAGTTTAATAGTTGGGAATATAACATATGAATCAGCTTAACATTTAAGAAGATGCATTATTAAAAAGGTGTTGTTAAAATGTCATATTGTAGCAGCTACATTAGCATTGTTTTAAAGGTTAGCTATATTGCATGTCTTAGAATCTCAAGAAATCTATAAAATTTAACCATATATGTTATATCTTTGTTGCTTATCTGCAAGCATATATATTTTATATATACAGCTGTGGATATGGATATATATATATAGATAGGTATGGATATACATATGTGTGTGCCTCTACTTGTGGACATGAAATATATATTGAGAGAGAGAACCACTATCATTTTATAATAACGGACAGGAATTAGTCCTGCCTAGCTAGTAAATGGATAGAGTGAATGTGGCGATTTTATAAATTGCCTTTATAGCCTCAGAATCAAGAAAATATAGGAAAGCTTTTCTGCTGTTTGGTCAAAAGTGGTTCTTTCCTGGATCCATATCCTATTTCCGTTGACCCCTTGAATAGGGTGGCTCAGCTGTTCTTTGCTTTCAAGTCTTATCTCATTTTATCCTAACAACTCTATAAAGGCACATATTATTCTCTCCAGGTTATGGGTGATAAAGCCGAGGGATTGAATGGCTTCTATAATGGCACACTGCTATTCCTTCCACCTTTAGAGTGCTTTGATTCCTATGGCATTTTCAGTGTTTGTCAATGGAAAATAGGATTGAGGACTACCTGCAGCAGAATCAAATCACTTGATATTATTGGTTTTAAAAAGTCAATTTCTGATAACCAACCATGTCTGTTAAATCAGAGTCTATAAGAGGGAACACTGGAATTTGCATTTTGTACAAACAACCCAGGTGATGGCTTTGCTTATTAAAAGGCTAAGGTTATGGCTAACAGTAAATGAGCCACAGATCTTAGACTGCTGAGTCATTAACTGGAGCCTTGCTTTTCAAAATCTGGTTGATATACCAGTAGCACTGGCATAACCTGGGAGTTTTTGATAAGTGCAGGAACACAGACCACACAGCTGAACTTTGACATGATCTCTAGATGATTTGTGTTCATATTCAAGTGTGAGAAGTACTGCCTTAAAGACTTTTTCATTATTCATCCTATTTGGCGTTTCCCAGTCTTTCTTTATAATAAAATCATCAGCTGGGCGCACTTGACTTCTCCCTGGAGACTGTTTCTCTAGGTCTAGGGATGTTTGGAGAAGGCAATGGCACCCCACTCCAGTACTCCTGCCTGGAAAATCCCATGGACAGAGAAGTCTGGTAGGCTGCAGTCCATGGGGTTGCTAAGAGTCGGATATGACTGAGCGACTTCACTTTCACTTTTCACTTTCATGCATTGGAGAAGGAAATGGCAACCCACTCCAGTGTTCTTGCCTGGAGAATCCCAGGGACAGGGGTGCCTGGTGGGCTGCTGTCCATGGGGTTGTACAGAGTCGGATACGACTAAAGTGACTTAGCAGCAGCAGCAGCAGCAGGGATGTTTAGCGGAGAAGGCAATGGCAACCCACTCCAGTACTCTTGCCTGGAAAATCCTATGGACGGAGGAGCCTGGTAGGCTGCAGTCCACGGGGTCACTGAGGGTCGGACACAACTGAAGTGACTTAGCAGCAGCAGCAGGGATGTTTAGAGAGCACCTCAAGTGATCAGTATCAGTAGATACTTTTGAAAAATATCACTTCCATTATCTTTAATACAAAGTCTCTGGTGTGTGTCCTCTGATTTCAGGAGTCTGGGGTCCATGTTTGAGTTACTGATCTGCAGTTGTAGCCCATTATCTGTATGAGTGCAGAGGCAGCATGGTGTAGGGATGATGAGCAAATGGAAACCGGAGCCAGGTGGCCTGAGTGTGAACCTGGGAAAGGTACTTCACTTTTCTCTTCCTCAGTCTCCTCGCTTGTAAATAGGGGCAACAGTCATATATACTTTGTAAGGTGAGAAATCAATGAACTTTTATGAAAAGCATTGAAAAATATTTCTGTTTACCTGTTATAACTAGTATGTAGGTTCCCTCTCAAAAGCCCTTTTTGTAATGGAACCCTTAATATTGCACGTGTGCCCTTTCTAAATGCTGCAGAGTGCCTCCTTGCCATATTCTCTTCCTGAGAGAAAAATGAGATTTCTGAATTCTTGTGCTCTGACTTCATTTCCCTTTCTTCTTCTTTTCCTCCTGCTGCTGCTAAGTTGCTTCAGTTGTGGTAGGTCAAAAAATGTATGCTTGAAATTTTGTATTTGAAAGTGCTCATGATTTCAGCCTTTAGCCTGAAGCCCAAAATCACCACAGATGTTCTAACTATCCCAGGCTAGTGGGCATTGCTGTTCCCACCACGTGACTACAAGAAACAACAACAAAAAAGTGAGATATACAAAGAAGCAGTGGAAAGAACTACCCAGTATTGACCAACACCATATAAATGATTTCATTTAGTCTGTACAATGGCCTGCAAAGATAGTTTAAAGATAACTAACAGAAAGGTTATATATTTTCCCCAAGGCTACAGAGAATAGGGGATCCCAATTCTAAAGCCACATCTACTGGTCTCAAAAGCTAGTCCCTTTTCATTAGAGCTATATATTTTCCATATTTCAGAATAGAATTGAGGATATATAGAGAATGAAGTAAAGTGTGATATAAAACCCTTTAAGGAAAGGAGAGAGGTGATAAAGTTGTTAATATAATAGCTAACACTTTTGAGTGCTGACAGTGAGCCAGGCTTTATGAATTTTTGTGTATTCACCCATCCAATCTCTGATGTAGGTATCATAATCATTATAGTCCTCGTTCTACCGGTGAAGAAATTGAGGGCGAGGCATGCTAACTATCCCAAGGGCACACAAAAAAACTAGAGAAGGCATTGGAAACCAGCCAAGTCTGAGAACTCCAAGTCAGAGTTGGTAACCACTGCACTATACAGTCTCCCCATTTCTGAGCTCCCAATGGTATTTTTAGCACATCATCTGAGCAGCTAGAGGCAAAAGGAAATCCATTAGAAATTTAGCTTTTGATTTTTTGTAAAAAGATGTATCAGGTCATCTGCAGAAATATTTTTTCAAGAGGTTCATTTAAATAAGAACTTTTGATGTGTTTGATTCTGCTTCCTCTCACTCTCACTAATCTCAATTAGACCTCCAAGGTTCTAGAAAGGAGGGGCGATGTACAAAGTACTGACACTCATTGACAATCATCTTTTAAAACACTGAAATAGATTTTCTAAACGTTAGGCATTGTATAGGGCTTCTGTTTCTGCAGGTTCAGCTTAACAAAAGTGGATAGTGAGACTAAGGGAACTTTGAGTATGTCACAGTCTCTTTGCACCTCCAAATGCCTGTTGGCAAGGGTGGAGTCAACCCTTCCAATGTTTTGGAAGGATGGATTTTGAACACCTTTGGCAAGCATCTTTTACACCTTCCTTCTAGATTTTAAAATGTCTTGTGGCTTCAGCTTTAATATAGCAGTTCTAGTTCCAGTTCAGTCGCTCAGTCATGTCCGACACTTTGTGACACCGTGAACCACAGCATGCCAGGCCTCCCTGTCCATCACCAACTCCCGGAGTCTACCTAAACCCATGTCCATTGAGTCAGTGATGCATCCAACCATCTCATCCTTTGTTGTCTCCTTCTCCTCCTGCCCTCAATCTTTCCCATCATCAAGGTCTTTTCAAATGAGTCAGCTCTTCGCATCAGATGGCCAAAGTATTGGAGTTTCAGCTTCAACATCAGTCCTACCAGTGAACACTCAGGACTGATCTCCTTTAGGATGGACTGGTTGAATCTTCTTGCAGTCCATGTACTTTGCAGTCTAATATACCAGAGAAGTGATCTATTTTGATCATACATTGATAGAAGATAGTTTTAAGAAAAGGTGTTTCCATTGGAAACATTTTCCAAATTCTTGGAAATTCAAGAAGAGGCAAGGGGAAAAATATTTGGGAATCATTGTTCTTTGAAGCAAATTATCTTCTAGCTCATGAGAATATTGAAATCCAGCCTATTTGTGTTTTGTTTAATTTTAGCTTTCCTGTTCCCTTACTGTGACTTTTAGAAGCTGCATCCAACAAAATTAACTTTATGTGAGAAGGCTGCCTCCTCCACAATGTGGGTAGGGTTAATCATACCCTATTATGCATCTAAGATTTCTCATAGTTGTAAAATAGTCATTTATGTTGCTGCTCCTCCTTCATTCTACATTTGATATTCTTGGAAAGCAGTGACCTTGATTTACTCATAAAAAAAAAAAAAAAAAGTTAGTGTCAACTACAGGGCTTAACACAAAATTGATAGGTAGTTGTTGGTTGAATAGGTATATCATTGAGTAAATCTGTAAAAATAATATACCCATTGCATTTGGCAAGGTACACAAGCAGTATCTGTCACTAATGAGTCTCATTAACTCCATGCATAAGATAATAAGAAATTAGGCTGCTGTGCCAAATATATGCTCTAAGTCAACCTGAGAGCTCAGCTGTGTCCTGTTATTTTCCTGATTATTCTGCTTCTAGCTGAATTTAGCAAGCTAAGCCCACACAGCTGGTCATTCTGAAAAAGGAACTTGCTGCTTTTCAATTTCAGAAACACCAAAGAGCATGTAGGACAAAGGGGGAATCTGGCATGTTCCTCCCCTTCAAGGAACAATCAATCAGGCCTGAATATCACAATTACATAGGTGAAAGTAAATCTGCTGGATTTATAGCTGATATGCAAAACTTCTAGGGATAAAGGGAAAGATGGTGCCCTAAAATGAATAAATCATTATATATGCATGATCTTTCTGAATTCTCCTGTTTCTGTACTATAAATGAAGAAAAAATATACTTTGGAGAAGCTGAATGACTTGTTCAAGATCACACACCTAAGCAGGAACAGAAATAAAGGCTTACTTACAGATTTTTTAATTCTACAATTTAGAATCAATTTTCTGAAAAATAAATTGATTTTTCTATTATAATAAATTCAGAATGAAAAGTAGAAATGCCACAAACTGCTATCCATTCCACTGTCAAATTATACCTGAGAAAGGATGAAAACTTGAAAAAAATCACTGAAGTGAACAGTAATTGTTACAATAATAAATTTGAATTTTCTACTAGTCTGAGAAGCCAGTTGGAAGTACATAGGTTATAATTACCATCTTGTTTGCATAAAATTACTCACAAAATGCTATGACCTTTATTATCTAATTCCATCCTCACAAAAACCTTGAAACATAGATTTTCTCCAATTTATAGCTAATTGAAAAGAGTTACAGGAACTCAAGGAATGTGTATAAGGCCATATGGGAAGTAAGAGGTATTAGAAATCAGGACTTATCTGTGAGTTGAGTCCAGAATGACACTCTCTGGTCTGACTGAAAATTTTTAAACATAAAATACAAATGAGTAGCAGTCCAATTCATGAGGATCTGTTTACAAAATTTCACTAAGGTTTTTGTTGGCTAAGCTTTAATTGGGTTAAAAATCAGCTATATGGGACATTACAACACTATGTTTTCAGAATAAAATTACTTAATATTTAAAGAAAGGAGGTAGTCAATAACTTCTGACTACTTTTTATTGAAATTAGCTAGGGGTTTTTCCACATTAAGTGACTTTCCCTCTTTAATTCTAGCCAACCTTATCCTGATTAAATTGCCCAATGGCTACTCAGTAGAATTTCTTTTGACAAGATTTAACCTCTAATCAACCTTGATTAATTTAGCAAGTTGAGACACAGTTATTCATCCTTATTCTCCCTTACAAAAAAAATCACAGGCAAGCAATCTTTCTCATGGTTTTTCTTACTTTCTCTTCTTTTAAGATTCTTTTCTTTCTGTCTTGGATTTACTCTTCCATATATCAGTTTGGATTTTTTGTTGTTGTTAGTTTAGTGCAGAGAAGGAGGCAGCATCATTATGATGGAAAGCACATACATTTTAGAGTCAGGTAGACCCAGATATAAAAGCACTATGACACCACTTCATAGTCATGCAATATTGAACAAGGGACTGAAACTCTGAGATAGTTTTCTCATCCTTCAGAATATCAACAGTAATAACAATCTCACAGAGTGGTTGTGGCACACTATATTCCAAGTTCTGTACAACTAGAGCACAGAGCCTGCAAATAAAAAATATCAATGATTGGGCTTAATGCTGT
This sequence comes from Cephalophus harveyi, assembly GCA_006410635.1. Classification (NCBI taxonomy): domain Eukaryota; kingdom Metazoa; phylum Chordata; class Mammalia; order Artiodactyla; family Bovidae; genus Cephalophus; species Cephalophus harveyi. The sequence continues at coordinate 180,831 of SJYT01042973.1, read as the reverse complement.
AGATGAAAGAAAGTTACTTTTCAACTTTGGGTCAGTAATTGCTTAGAAGAAAGTTTGTGACAAGATTTTCTGACTCTCTTATGTAGAAATTAGATCTGCCCTTAAAGACAATAAAAATATCACCTGTATTATTCCTTACCCAATGCACCAGATATCTAGACATAATCTTTCAGAAAAGAAAGTTTTCTTCCTTTTTTTTTTCTTTTTGGCATAAGTCATTGGCATATATCAGGAAAGAAGCTGCAAGAAGGCTAGGATTCTGACAGTTTGGGGCTGATGTCCTTGTCTTTTTATTCCTGTCACAATCATTCTCGAAAATAGTCTCCTTGCAACAATGAGAAAAATATATATAACCAAGTGGTTCCTTTTCCAGCTCTTATTTTTCCCTGTGGGTTTCAGAAAATTGGACCCTTGAGAACTGGCTTTATCAACCACTAATAACCACTAGCAATTTCCATTAATTGCCATGGTAATACTATCAGAGACACCGTCACTCAATCTTTCACCAGGTACCAATAACAGCAGTGAACACATTCACTTAAATATGACTTGCGTCACAGAAGATACTCATGATAACAGTTAGGTACAAAATCACTACAGATGGTGATTGAAGCCATGAAATTAAAAGACCCTTACTCCTTGGAAGGAAAGTTATGACCAACCTAGATAGCATATTAAAAAGCAGAGATGTTACTTTGCCGACTAACGTCCGTCTAGTCAAGGCTATGTTTTTTCCAGTAGTCATGTATGGATGTGAGAGTTGGACTGTGAAGAAAGCTGAGCACCGAAGAATTGATGCTTTTGAACTGTGGTGTTGGAGAAGACTCTTGAGAGTCCCTTGGACTGCAAGGACATCCAACCAGCCCATTCTAAAGGAGATCAGTCCTGGGTATTCATTGGAAGGACTGATGCTAAAGCTGAAACTCCAGTACTTTGGTCACCTCATGCGAAGAGTTGACTCATTGGAAAAGACTCTGATGCTGGGAGGGATTGGGGGCAGGAGGAGAAGGGGACGACCGAGGATGAGATGGCTGGATGGCATCACTGACTCTATGGATTGAACAAGGGACTGAAACTCTGAGATAGTTTTCTCATCCTTCAGAATATCAACAGTAATAACAATCTCACAGAGTGGTTGTGGCACACTATATTCCAAGTTCTGTACAACTAGAGCACAGAGCCTGCAAATAAAAAATATCAATGATTGGGCTTAATGCTGTAGATGAAAGAAAGTTACTTTTCAACTTTGGGTCAGTAATTGCTTAGAAGAAAGTTTGTGACAAGATTTTCTGACTCTCTTATGTAGAAATTAGATCTGCCCTTAAAGACAATAAAAATATCACCTGTATTATTCCTTACCCAATGCACCAGATATCTAGACATAATCTTTCAGAAAAGAAAGTTTTCTTCCTTTTTTTTTTCTTTTTGGCATAAGTCATTGGCATATATCAGGAAAGAAGCTGCAAGAAGGCTAGGATTCTGACAGTTTGGGGCTGATGTCCTTGTCTTTTTATTCCTGTCACAATCATTCTCGAAAATAGTCTCCTTGCAACAATGAGAAAAATATATATAACCAAGTGGTTCCTTTTTCAGCTCTTATTTTTCCCTGTGGGTTTCAGAAAATTGGACCCTTGAGAACTGGCTTTATCAACCACTAATAACCACTAGCAATTTCCATTAATTGCCATGGTAATACTATCAGAGACACCGTCACTCAATCTTTCACCAGGTACCAATAACAGCAGTGAACACATTCACTTAAATATGACTTGCGTCACAGAAGATACTCATGATAACAGTTAGGTACAAAATCACTACAGATGGTGATTGAAGCCATGAAATTAAAAGACCCTTACTCCTTGGAAGGAAAGTTATGACCAACCTAGATAGCATATTAAAAAGCAGAGATGTTACTTTGCCGACTAACGTCCGTCTAGTCAAGGCTATGTTTTTTCCAGTAGTCATGTATGGATGTGAGAGTTGGACTGTGAAGAAAGCTGAGCACCGAAGAATTGATGCTTTTGAACTGTGGTGTTGGAGAAGACTCTTGAGAGTCCCTTGGACTGCAAGGACATCCAACCAGCCCATTCTAAAGGAGATCAGTCCTGGGTATTCATTGGAAGGACTGATGCTAAAGCTGAAACTCCAGTACTTTGGTCACCTCATGCGAAGAGTTGACTCATTGGAAAAGACTCTGATGCTGGGAGGGATTGGGGGCAGGAGGAGAAGGGGACGACCGAGGATGAGATGGCTGGATGGCATCACTGACTCTATGGATGTGGGTTTGGGTGAACTCCGAGAGTTGGTGATGGACAGGGAGGCCTGGCATGCTGCAATTCATGGGGTCACAAAGAGTCAGACACCACTGAGCAACTGAACTGAACTGAGCTCAGTAGAAAATCTGATCTTGTGTGACCTAAGTAAATATAGAATATATCTGCCCTGGTTTACGCTTTTCAAACTTGGTCAAGGAATTAATTTGGAATAATAAGGAGCTGATAGAGAAATTCAATATAATTTTATAATTATATTAACACATGTGTCTGTATTCCATCTCTTATGCTGAAAAACAGCAAATTTTATTTGGAAAACTTAGTCTTCCAGAAAAAAAAAGGAAGAAGTACATCAAGGCTGCTTGTTGTCACCCTGCTGTTTAACTTATATTCAGACTACATTATGTGAAGTGCCTGGCTGGATGAAGTGTAAGCTGGAATCAAGATTGCCAGGAGAAATATCAATAACCTCAGATATGAAAATAATACCACCCTTATGGCAGAAAGTGAAGAGGAACTAAAGAGCCTCTTGATGAAACTGAGAGAGGAGAGTGAAAAAGCTGGCTTAAAACTCAGCATTCAGAAAACAAAGACCATGGCATCTGGTTCCATCACTTCATGGCAAATCAACGGAAACAGTGACAGACTTTATTTTCTTGGGCTCCAAAATCACTGCAGATTGTGACTACAACCATGAAATTAAAAAACACTTGCTCCTTGGAAGAAAAGCTATGACAAACCTAGACAGCACATTAAAAAGCTGAGATGTCACTTTGCTGACAAAGGTCTATCTAATCAAAGCTATGGTTTTTCCAGTAGTCATGTATGGATGTGAGAGTTGCACCATAAAGAAAGCTGAGCACTGAAGCACTGATGCTTTCGAACTGTAATGTTGGAGAAGACTCTTGAGAGTCCTTTGGACTGCAAGGAAATCAAACCAGTCAATCCTAAAGGAAATCTGTCCTGAACATTTATTGGAAGGACTAATGCTGAAGCTGAAACTCCAATACATTGGCCACCTGACGCAAAGAACTGATTCACTGGAAAAGACCCTGATGCTGGGAAAGATTGAATGCAGGAGGAGAAGGGGACAACAGAGGATGAGATGGTTGGATGGCATCATTGACTCCATGGACATTAGTTTACACATGCTCTGGGAGTTGGTGATGGACAGGGAAGCCTGGTGTGCTGCAGTCCATGGGGTCACAAAGAATCAGGCACGACTAAGCTGCTGAACTGAGTCTTCCAAAATATCTGTTAGCCAGTCAATTTAACATTATGCAAGGAGATCCAACCAGTCCATTCTGAAGGAGATCAACCCTGGGATTTCTTTGGACGGAATGATGCTAAAGCTGAAATTCCAGTACTTTAGCCACCTCATGCGAAGAGTTGACTCATTGGAAAAGACTCTGATGCTGGGAGGGATTGGGGGCAGGAGGAGAAGGGGATGACAGAGGATGAGATGGCTGGATGGCATCACTGACTCGATGAACGTGAGTCTGAGTGACCTCCGGGAGATGGTGATGGACAGGGAGGCCTGGCGTGCTGCGATTCATGTGGTCGCAAAGAGTCGGATACGACTGAGTGACTGAACTGAACTGATATCCTTAATTACCATAAAATCAGCTTATCATCAGCTTGCTTACCCTCTTTCTCTATCCCAATGAGGATACAATTGTCTTTTGTCAGTAACAGAACTTTCCAGAGGCACGAAATCAAAATGCAGTAACAGAAAGAAGTTGCTTGTAGAAAATCTCTGTTTATCCTCCTTTTTATTTTCTTAAGGGATCAGCTTTGCAGTTTCTAAATGAATATAGCAACATATTTATGTCTCCCTATATTTGTTTTTATACTAGTTGGATTCTGATACATCAGACCTTAGCCTGATCAGAAGCAGAAGTAAATATTTTTCTGGAATTCTCTGTGAGTGTCCAAGAGTCTCCAGTGAGGGCCTAGGTTTACAGTGGCCCACCGTGGGGTCAGGTGATCTGACTACAACAGTCCTGGGAGCAGCAGCTGCTGGCATAAGTCCTTTTGAAGATGTCATACTACAGGGAGTGAACACAGCCCCACCCATCAGCAGAAAATTAAAGATTTACTGAGCATGGCCTTGCCCACCACAGCAAGACCCAGTTTTACCCACAACTAGTCCCTCCCATCAGGAAGCTTCCACAAGCCTCTTATCCTCATCCATCAGAGGGCAGACAGAATGAAAACCACAGTCACAGAAAAGTAACCAAACTCATCACATGGATCACAGCCTCATCTAACTCAATGAAACTATGAGCCATGCCATGTAGAGCCACCCAAGATTGATGGGTCATAGTGGAGAGTTCTGACAAAATGTGGTCCACGGGAGAAGGAAATGGCAAACCACTTCAACATTTTTGCCTTGAGAACCCCATGAACAGTATGAAGGTACATTTAGGCAATTTTAAAAATGTCTTCTGGGATAATTCTGAATGAATAATGACCTTAACCTTTTGCAGTTGACTTTCTAGTCCCAAAGACTATCTTTTCCCGGTTCTAAATGCAACAAATATTTATTGAGCACATTGCTAACATATAAATCATTTAGCAGATATTGTGTAGATAGCTATATTAAAACACCCTGTATCTAGATTCAATTTATGATTATATAAAAGCTTTATTTTATTAGGAATGGTACCAGGTATTACAATACTATACTATATTTATCTATATATTATCTATATATATTATACTATATTTATGTAATATTATGTGCATTATCATATGTATCCTCACAGCAAATAAAGTTTATATTATCTCTTGTTGGAGAAATGAGGACGCTGCTTAAGAAAGGAACATAAACATGTCTTATTTTTACTGCTAGTAAATAGCAGAGTTAATACATCCTGGTTATTCTTACAACAAGTCCAGCTCTCCTTCTAGAACATATCTGTCAACAACAAGAAATGGTCTATGTGAAAATAGACAAATCCAAATAGTTGCCTACTCACGCAGAAGGATCTATATAACTAATATTTTTCATACTCAAAATTGGCAGTTTTTCACGTTTGTTGTCTCTTCCTCTTCCTCATATTCCCCATTTGTGGGCCTTCATCAGCCCTCTTTTGTTATGCCAATACACTTTTTCCTTTACAGAGTGTCATCCATTTATATAATTCATCTCTTATATTTTTAGATGTGAGAGCTAAATTATATCTATCTATCTATATACATATATAATTTGTCCTGGTTACATTTTTCAAAATTTGTCACGAACTTACATACATATATATATGTGTGTGTGTGTGTGTGTGTGTGTGTGTGCGTGTGTGTGTGTGTGTGTGTGTGTGTGTATCTTGCAAGTATTCTCTTTCCATTTCCATCTGCCAAGTCTACTTTTAGTTCCATTATCATATTAATCTTAAGGTTTAAAGATAAATTTATATGTTCTCACTAAAACCTACATCTTCCTAATTTATATTTTAATGAATCCTTTGAATACTTTCTCGTTCCCCAGACTCAATCTTTTAGTCCATCTGTGATTTTTTTTTCTCTCATCCCTACATTCAGTCAGTTAAAAACTTATCCTTCACAGGGGCTTTTGCCTTTTTTTCCATTCTCTGTCAACCTCATTATTAAATTCTGTCCCTTATGATATCAATTCCAGACTTTTGTTGTAGTTTTCATTCTTTGCTTTCTGCATGACATTGCTTACATTTTTGATTGAATATATAGACATTTCATATATAATAAGTGACATGAACATTCTTCTATATTCTTAACATTCCTATTCCTGCTTATTTCCTGCTATGTCTTAGTCTTCCAAAAGAAGACTTTTTATTGCTTATTTAAAGCAATAAAAAACAAAAGCAGTAATCCTACATCACATGTTCAATTACTCTTTTCTAAATATCCCTCAAATTCCCATTCTCCCTTTGAGCATATTATTTTATCATCTAGATTGTCCTTACATACCCGTTGAATGTCCACCTATTTTGTTAAAATAAGATAAAATTTGAAAAGACTCTAATGCTGGGAAAGATTGAGGGCAGGAGCAGAAGGGGATGACAGAGGATGAGATGGCTGGATGGCATCACTGACTCAATGGACATGCTGCTGCTGCTGCTAAGTCGCTTCAGTTGTGTCCGACTCTGTGCGACCCCATAGACGGCAGCCCACTAGGCTCCCCCGTCCCTGGGATTCTCCAGGCAAGAACACTGGAGTGGGTTTCCACTTCTTTCTCCAATACATGAAAGTGAAAAGTGAAAGTGAACTTTCTCAGTAGTGTCTGACTCTTAGCGACCCCATGGACTGCAGCCTACCAGGCTCCTCCGTCCGTGGGATTTTCCAGGCAAGAGTACTGGAGTGGGGTGCCATTGCCTTCTCCACAATGGACATGAGATTGAGTAAACTCCACGAGTTGGTGACAAACAGGGAAGCCTGACGTGCTGCAGTCCATGGGGTCGCAGAGAGTCAGACATGACTGAGCCACTGAACTGAACTGAAGATAAAATTTAATGATTTCACTTACTAGTTTTTAACATTCTTCATCACTTTCAGAGCTCAGTAATTTTTTTTGTCTTGTGTTACTGTTCTCACTCCATGAACTAATCAGCAAGCCTACCATATTCTGCCTGGGACCCACACTTCTGGACTTTTTAGACTGGCTTCTCATATACAGTAGGTAGACTATAAATATCAGTATGGTTAATAAACTTTTAACTTGATGACTTTCTGGAGGCTAACTGAGCAATACAGTGGATTATCTTACACATCAAAATTGTATTTCAGGGAGCCCTTAGAGCATTATATTATGTTATTGAAAAATAGGAACCAACCTAGTATTCTACATGAAGTAGTGGTAGAGGAAAAGTCTTGTTAGAACATTTTTGATCTACTCATACATTCAAATTCAAATTAATTGGGAACACTATAGAATTACATTTAATACCATGGAATAATATGCACAAATTAGAATGGAGGAAGAGGAATATGTTACAAGAAAGTAGGCTTTTTTGTTTGTTTGCTTGTTTGTTTTAGGAATGTGTGGTAGACCACAATTCCTGTTTATCCTTCTGGGAACTCACCTCCTCTTAATTATTTTTGGCTTTGAGAATTGATTTGGCTGATAAAATGTGAGGGAAGGTGATGCGTGTCATTCCCAGGTAAAAGTATTTAAAATGTAAGAAGGCTTTTGTGTGTGTGTGTGTGTGTGTGCTTTTCTGCACCCAGGAGTCCTGAAGATTTGTGTTTGCATGGTGGCATCGTTAAATAGTGGTGCATCTATCAGATTAGAATTCTGAATAATTACACTTTGCTTTTCATTGTACTGTTCAGTTATGAAAATATGGGCAGGTATTTCAGGAAGTGCTCATGTGAGATATAATTATACAACAAATATGTTAATAATTCAGACTGTTTTTTATATTAACAACATTAAATTTTAAAAAGTAGCAAACAGGCCAAGTACATGTTGGCAGAGGTAGTGAGGGATGGGCAAATCACCAATTGTTAGAATCACAGAGTTGCAATATATTTAGGAAGACATCTAGCTCAACTGCTTTCAAATGAAGAAATAGAAAATCATATAAAGTGTGGGTAAAAGCAGAGACAAGAATCTTATTTTCTTGCCTTCTAACCCTGTGTACTTCCTGCCACCAAAGGAATCACATTTCCTCGCAGTTTAACTTTTGTCTAGCATTTTAGCCAGTCTAATTAAAACTGTGTTGTGACAGTCATCACAAAAGCGGATTAAATGGCTTAGGTAATTAGCAGCATACTTCAATAACAGGTACTAACTTTCACTTCATGGTTAATTGTAGCATAGTTTTCAAAACACAGACCATTGACTATTATTAATCCTTCAAGACTATTTGAGTGCCTAATGTGCTAGGCATTGGGATGGGGGAGGACCCTAAATAAACAAATAAATAACCTCCCTCTCAAGGCATCCTCAGTCTAATGGAGAATAGAAGAAACATCCATAATAAAGTGCTGTATGTAATGGTCTTTCAGAGTATATTTCAACATTTGGGGACACAGAGGAGAGGCTGGTTCTGAAAAGATGTTTTAAAGGAGACACTGATTGAACAGATAGTCGAAGTCTGACTAAGAGGAGTTTTCCATGTATACAGGGGGAGGAAATGTGTTTTGAGGGCCCAAAGTATGCAGGGGCATTGAAAAGTTGGAATGTATGGTAAGGACCTAAAAGAAACAGAAGAGATTGAGAAGGGCTGGCAAGAATACACAGAAGAACTATACAAAAAAGATCTTTATGACCCAGATAACGACAAAGGTGTGATCACTCACCTAGAGCCAGACATCCTGGAGTGTGAAGTCAGGTGGCCCTTAAGAAGCATTACTAGAAACAAAGCTAATAGAAGAAATAGAATTCCAGTTGAGCTATTTCAAATCCAAAGGCTGATGGTGTTAAAGTGCTATATTCAATATGCCAGCAAATTTGGAAAGCTCAGCAGTGGCCACAGGACTGGAAAAGGTCAGCTTCATTCCAATCCCAAAGAAAGATAATGTCAAATAGTGTTCAAATTACCATTAAATTGTGCTTATTTCACATGCTAGCAAGGTTATGCTCCAAATCCTTCAAGTTAGGCTTCAACCGTACGTGAACTGAGAACTTCCAGATGTTCAAGCTGGATTTAGAAAAGGCAGAAGAGTGACAAATCAAATTACCAACATGCACTGGATCTTGGAGAAAGCAAGGGAATTCCAGAAAAACACCTACTTCTGCTTCATTGACTACTCTAAAGCCTTCCACTGTGTGGATCACAACAAACTGTGGAAAATTCTTAAGGAAATGGGAATACTGGACCATTTTACCTGCCTCTTGAGAAACCTGTATGCAAGTCAAGAAGCAACAGTTAGAACTGGACATGGAACAAGGGTCTGGTTCAAAATTGGGAAAGGAGTACATCAGGGCTGTATATTGTCACCCTGTTTATTATTTAACTTATATGCAGAATACATTATGCAAAATGCCAGGCTAGGTGAGTCACAAGCTGGAATCACAAGCAAGATTGCCAAGAGAAGTATCAACAACTTTAGATATACAGATGATACCACTCTAATGACAGAAAGGACAAAGAGCTAAAGAGCCTCTTCATGAGGATGAAAGAAGAGAGTGAATAAAAAACTGGCTTAAGACTCAAAATTCAAAAAATTAAGATCATGGCAACTGGCCCCATCACTTCATGGCAAATAGAAGGGGAAAAATTGGAAGCAGTGACAGCTTTTAATTTCTTGGACTCAAAAATTACTGTGGATGGTGACTGCAGCCATGAAATTAAAAGATAGTTGCTCCTTGGAAGAAAAGCTATGACAAACCTAGACAGCTTATTAAAAAAACAGGCATCAGTTTGTCAACAAAGGTCCATCTAGTCAAAGCTATGGTTTTTCCAGTAGTCCTGTGTGGATGTAAGAGCTGGACCATAAAGAAGTCAGAGCACCAAAGAAAATGATGCTTTTAAATTGTAGTGCTAGATAAGACTTTTGAGAGTCCCTTGAACTGAAAAGAGGTCAAACAAGTCAATCCTAAAGGAAATCTACCTTGAATATTCATTTGAAGGACTGATTCTGAAGCTGAAGCTCCAATACTTTGGCCACCTGATGTGAAGAGCTGACTTATTGGAAAAGACCTTGATGCTGGAGAAGATTGATTGTAAGAGGAGAAGTGGACAGCGGAGGATGAGATGAAATTAGATAGCATCACCACCCCAATGGACATGAATTTGAACAAACTCCACACATTATTGGAGTACAGAGGATGCTGGCATGCTACAGTCCATGGGGTTGCACAGAGCCAGACACAACTTAGGGACTAAACAACAACAACAATAGTACACCTGTCAAGAAGCAAGTATGGCAGAAAATGAGACAAAGAATTAAAGCAGGATCATAGTCTATCTATACTAAAATTCAGGATAAACTTTTGGTTTCTTAAAGGGTGAATCACCCCAACTACAAGTCAGATTTAAAAATATTTTATTAGCTTTGTAGTTTATGTTAGAGTATAGCCAATTAACCATGTTCTGACAGTTTCAGGTAGATAGCAAAGGAACTCAGCCATACATATACATGTATCCATTCTTCCCCAAACTGCCCTCCCATCCAGGCTGCCAAATACCAATGAGCAGAGCTTCCTGTTAAATAAAGAATTTTGAATATTCTACTACATTGACACTAAACATTGATTTTAAAAATAATGACATTTTTGGATAAATGGACAAATTGGCAGATGAGTATCAAAAATTGTGTCATAAAACAATAACATTTAATGCCATACATGAACAAGAGTAGATCTTAACTGTTCTTATTACACATGAAAAGTGGTAACTATGTGAAGTGATTTGTGTGTTAAATAACTTGATTGTTGTAATAATTTTGTAATGTGACACATGTTAAATCATCATGCTATTATCAGTTAGTCACTAAGTCATGTCTGACTCATCCTGTAGACCTTAAAAAATCTTGTTGTATAACTTAAATGTATACTTTAAAAATAAACAACAAAAAAAATGACAGACATAAGAACAAAGAATATCAGTGAAAGTTGCCTTTAAAAAAATTGCATATTATGTAAACAACTGCTATGACAAACTGATTTCATTGTAGTTCTTTTAATAATTTTGACTATGATGAGCTGCATAAATGGCATTGCATAAGATTTATCATTCTCATGTACCAGATAAAATTTGTAACATCTACTATTGTAGACCTTTATTGTGTGTGTGTGTGTGTGTGTGTGTGTGTGTGTGTAGGAAGCTGAAATCAATTATTTTAAGTATCTAGTCATTAAATTCTATAATTCCATTTTTAATTTATCTGAATTATTGAGAATACCAAGCAAGAAGATGATAAGCTTCCATCTGAAATAGGAGCTGACCAATCTTGATTCTTTGCCTCAAGTAAGGATCGGCTTCCCTATGACCTCAGAGCCACATTAGGGAGGAGGAAAAACAGATCCATTAGAACTTAGTGTGGGGGAGGAATCAGGGAGGGAGGCAGTGAACCCTTACTCCTTCCCTTTAAATGTCTCAGAATGATGCCTTAGACAAAAATACAACGATATAAGCACAAAGGGCTTTAAGGAGATTTAATTGTGTTATTCCCTTTCGCTAATGAGGCACTTGGGTAGTTTTCATTTTGCTTTAGATGTCTGGGGAAACTTTTGTTACTATTTTTTGCTAATTATACATAATACAATGGTTCCCCCCCCACCCCATTTATTTATTTTTACCCTTTTCTCACTACAATGCTCTTACATATTTATACATAATATAATTCAGCTTAAAGCCATCATCATGATACAACACAACAAGCTTGACAATGTATATCCTACTCCTGGTTTTAGGGAAGAAAGTCAGAAACAATCAGGTACTGTAGAGATATTTATGGAGAAGCAGTTCTAGCTTTGCTTAAATTAAAAAAGACAAGCTATAAAAAGTATCTAAAAGCATGAGCAGATATGAGTGCTGGGTAAGTAAAAATTGTTTGGAAACCATGCTAAGATATGTGCTTCTTGCTCAGCCTTTCCCTTCTTCCTCAGCTACACTAGCTCTGTGCATTCCCGCAGCACTTTGTGATCCGTTTATCATGGTGTTTGCATTATTGAATTTTAATTTGCTATTAATTGGCTTCTAGAAATCAGGTCCTACTCTTGTTCTTCTTAACATTTGACACAAAGTGAGTGTTTTGCAAAAGACTGTTGAAGGAATGAATGAAGAGATGTGTGTGCAATCAGTATAAAGCAGGTACGTTGAGTGAATTATCTGAAAAAGATGATTTACTTTATGAGTTATTTCTCCTTTATATGATTTGGACTGGAATGCAGGTATTATATTTTCTCTCTGATATTTTGTAAGTATAATTTTGAAAACTCCTTTTTACAAGAGAAATTTTTGAAGCTCTTATGAAATAAACTGGGCACATGCCAGACTGAACTGGTAACTGTTAATAGATAGTACTACTAATACCATGATAGTATAGAGCTCATATATATCTGTGAGAACACTTCAAATCCTGAGTATAAAATTGTACTTAAGTTTTGGACTTCATTAGTTTATTATTAACATTTTATTATTAAGCATTTTATTAGTATAAGTAATTATGGCAAAAATCATCAAAGAACGTAACTACTGTGACCTGTTTTGTCCCTCTGATTATTGTTTAATAACTGAAAGTTTCTACTTCTCATTCCTTTTCTTTTTTTTTAAATAAATTTATTTACTTTAATTGGAGGTTAATTACAATATTGTATTGGTTTTGCCACACATCAAAATGAATCTGCCACAGGTATACACGTGTTCCCCATCCTGAACCCCCGCCTCCTTCCTCCCCGTACCATCCCTCTGGGTCGTCTCAGTGCACCAGCCCCAAACATCCAGTATCATGCATCGAACCTGGACTGGCGACTCGTTTCATATATGATATTATACATGTTTCAATGACATTCTCCCAAATCATCCCACCCTCTCCCTCTCCCAGAGTCCAAAAGACTGTTCTATACATCTGTGTCTCTTTTGCTGTCTCGCATACAGGGTTATCATTGCCATCTTTCTAAATTCCATATATATGCGCTAGTATACTGTATTGGTGTTTTTCTTTCTGGGTTACTTCACTGTGTATAATACACCTGTTTCACCCACCCGCTCCTCTCTGGCAACCACCAGACAAATTTTATATATGAATAAATAAGCATTATAATAATATTAATACTAGTTCTAGGAATTTTTATTAATAATGAAGTATGTTCTTTTTATATCAACACCCTTCTAGCAATAATCTAAATCTAAATCTGATTTTTTTTTGCAATTGTTTTTGTTTTCTACTCACGAGGCATGTTTCTTCAAATTCAGTACTCCAGGCAGCAGAATATATTGAAGGACCTATGGCAAATTTTAGATGAAATATCTTGATCCAGTGCAAGTTTCAGAAAATAATAGGGACTGTAAAAATGAAAAAGGAGGAGAGAGGCTGAGTAAAGATTTTATAAGGCATAAAAAACAAACTTGTCATGTCATTAGGCTGGGGGAAGTGTCTGATTTTTAAATGGTCTCAACATATGTTGTTACATGCACTTGTGTTTATTAATATATTATCAATTAATATTTTTATAAAATTAAGTAGATATTTTATGAATTTGCCTTGAGCTGTACCTTTAAAAGTGTTCTTTTTTAGTATATCTATAAAATTTGGCAGATGGGTGGCCAGCTAAGTGATATGTGACCTGCCTTCCTTGGAACTAAGGCATTGGCAGGGTTTCTTTAACCATGTATGTTCCAAAGCTATCTCTTATAGCACCTAAAACTATCCCGAAAGTAGATTTGCAATTGTTTGTGGATATAATGTGAAGTCACTAAAACACTGCTACTGTGGTTAAAATTTAGAATTTTATGTAATACTTACTGAGTGCACTTGAGATCATTTTTTCATTGCACATAAGTTCTCTGATATAAAATTTATTTTCATGTAATTGCTTTCAGCCTTAAAATGTATGGCATAAGAGAGAGTAGTAGGCTATCTGATCTGAAATGTAGGCACGAAGGAGGTCTATCATGGAAGCTAGTCCTTCTGTGATTAAGCTAGTCCTTCTTGGGTTCACCTGTCAATGTTACGTTAACTCCCTAGGTCCAGAGATACTTCCTATGGTTGTTCAGGCTGCACTCTTTCAAAAGCATCTAGCAGAGGAGAGCTGAGATACCACCATGCTCAACATGCTAGGCCCTGAATTCTGGGGTGATGCTTCATCAGCTATAGGAAAGGACTGTCATTCCTCCAGATTATCCTTCCAGATTGGACATCTTTTTGCATTTTTTTTAGCTGCCTGTGGAGGAGGCTTTTCTTTTTCACATAAATTGTTTTCACATCTGTTGCCTTACTTTCCATCGTTCCAGTAGGAAATCTACTTTTACTTCCTTTGAAGGCAGCTAACACTCACTCTGCTTCTTGGGGTTCCTCTCACTCATGAGTCAAGCATCATCTCCTGTAGTCTCCACTTTCTCAGGCTATGTTACAGGAGAAACTTTTCAGTCTCATCTGAATTTAAATGCCACTTTTGTTTCTTATTTATTATTCAACTCAAGACAAGTTGAGTCATTTAAGCCTCAATTTCCTCTAATACAAAATAAACAGAATAGTTCCAGTTTATAAAGTCATGGGATAAAGTGAAAATAATTCATGTTAGTGAGAAGCAGATGTGTAACACATAGAATATTCTCAAAATATATACATATATACATATATTCTTTTCTCTTCCCCATTTGCTACCACCTAACCTGTGCATTTGTTTTTATTTGGTTGTTTACTAGTATTGAAACTACAAATAATAACAAAAGGAGTCTCAGAGTTCTAAAAATTCTCTGAAGTACTAATGATTCCATGCTTCATGCCTCCTGATTTCCTTGCAAACAGCCAACAGTGGCTCTAAGGTCATTCACCTCTTGAATTTTATTCCTGAATATCCACTCCATCAAACCATTCCTTCTCTTGTCACTTTTCTTCCCTACCTAAATAAGTAATGGAACTCAGAGCCCAGGATCCCTAAGCACTGAAGCTAGACTCTAGCCTAGGTCAAATTACATTTCTTACTAATCTTAGGACAGTTGTTTAAACACTTTCTGTTTCTTTGCCCCATGAATTGAGAATAATGAATACTTACACCTTGAATCATTATGAGTATTGAGTCTACACATGAAAGGCATTTAGTGAAATGCCATGCAATAAGTGAATTCTCTGTTACTTTGTATCATTTTATACCTCATTCCTTCGGAAAACCCACCTGCCCAGTGGTAGAATTTAGTCTAACCTACGGAAATTTTCCCAAAATATATTCAGAAGCATTGTTAAAAGTATTGCTGATTAGACACTTCCCTTGAGGTCCAGTGGTCAGGACTTTTTGCTGCTAATGCAAACGGTATGGTTTGGATCCCTGGTGGGGGAACTGAGATCCCACATGCCTTGAAGCATGGCCAAAATATATTTTTTTTAAGTATTACTCTTTAAAATTTACATACACACACATACATTTGGGGAAAACTGACTTTAAAATATCTATACATGTTTATTATTCATCTTGGATAAATTCTCAGATCTTTTAATATGCTAGTGTGCATTAGTAGTTACAGAGCTCACTGCATGTCTTTTTACTAATTTACTCATAAGAGAATTTTTTTCCTTATAACTCACTTCTGATAAAGACTCTCCAAATCGCTTTCATTTTTTAATCCTAATGTTACCTGTCCTTCCTTTGACAATCAGAAGTCGATAAGCTTGGCATCTTTAAGACTTCCTATGATAAACTGTTCTGACTCTACAATCTTTTATTACTAAAAAGACAGGGCTTAACATACTAAGATAGCCAAGAACTCCAAGGACTGTGAGCCTATTATAACTTGGCCTCCGTTGCTGCCACCTCATTTACTTAGGATGGCCATTTCAAGTGAACATAATAAAGATTGTGAAATAAGTCTTCTGACATTTTATTTGTTTCTAGACAGCATGGCCATAAACCTTATAGAATTTCACTTAATTACAAATTTCACACAATTTAAAAGATAGTAGCAAACTTTTACATAGTATTTATTATATACTGGCATGGGGAGGGCATGACATACATTAAATTATTTAATTTCTACCAACCCTCTTGAGGATATTATTTGTATTCCTATTTTATGGATGATAAAACTGAGGCACTGAAGAATTTGCTGAAGTTCACACTACTTTGATGCAATCATTCTGAAAGTTGAACCTGGAAAATAAGTCTTATTTTAGATCAATCCTTCTTAACAATCCTAAAATTGAAACTGTAATGAAAACTGCTAGCCTCAATGAACTGACTATGGAAATCGAAAGCAAAACTATTTATGATGACACTGATATTATATATTTATATAACTGAAGCTAGTTTGAAATACTCTAAGAGACGATCACATGGAAAAAAAGAATACTCCCATCATTCTAGCTCAGTGGCTTTTGCTGTCTATAGAATTTAGTATCTTGATTCCATTTTCTTTTTTTTTACCTGAAAAAAAGGTACTGCATAGTGGGTATAGAAAGAGTGGAAGTACATTGATCTTTAACAATATGATGAGACTTCAGATTTCAAATTCCAGGACTGCAGTTTATTGCCTGTATGCCTTTGCATTAGTTACATACTTTTTAAATGTGTAGTTTCTCCATCCATAAAGTTGGGATTAATGGCTCAGTTCTTGGACATTTTAAGCATTTAATTTTGGAAAATATAAATGGCTGAAAGAGGATATCTTCTTAAAGTGACCATTGTCTTTCTCCTAGAATAAAACTATATTCTTCCCTTTTACTCTGCAAGTCTGAGAAAGATGTGACACAGGAAGGCACTGCCACCGCTTGCTGCTGAGATAGGACAGTGCAAGCTCAGACGGAATAGGAGTACCTTTTGTGCACAGCCTTTTTGTTTGTTTGTTTTTAGGAATGAGGAATACTTTCACCACTTTGGTTGTATTTTGAATTCAGTAAGAAAGAAAGAGGTGAAAAGGAGACAACCCAAATAAGAAAGTCTGTTTTAGAAACTTTCTCTACCACCATATGTTTGGCTGCTACCCAGTTCTAGTATTGTAACCTAGAAGAGAGAACATTATTGCCTGTAGGGCATTTTCTTTATTGCTCAAGATGGTGTCTCTGCTATTCTATGACCGATACAGCTCTATCAAGAGTCTTCT
The DNA here is from genome assembly GCA_006410635.1 of Cephalophus harveyi. Classification (NCBI taxonomy): domain Eukaryota; kingdom Metazoa; phylum Chordata; class Mammalia; order Artiodactyla; family Bovidae; genus Cephalophus; species Cephalophus harveyi. Next base: position 163,877 of record SJYT01042973.1, on the reverse strand, counting down.
CCAACACCATAGTTCAAAAGCATCAGTTCTTCGGTGCTCAGCTTTCTTTATATTCCAACTCTCACATCCATACTGGACTACTGGAAAAACCATAGCTCTGATAGACAGACCTTTGTCAGCAAAGTAATGTCTCTGCTTTTTAATATTCTGTCTAGGTTGGTCATAGCTTTTCTTCAAGGAGCAAGCGTCTTTTAATTGCATGGCTGCAGGTATATGTAGATGATGACAATGGCTTTTCGTGATTACCACTGCTATCATGTATACATATACTTATTAATGTGGGAGAACACATCTTGGTTGTGTCAAGGTAATATCTTTATAATAACTCATGTGAACTGCTGACTAATTATAACTAATTACCATGCAATATGCAATCACTATAAATTTGGTTTTCAAATGTTCTAGATTAACACTTTCATGTTTTATGCATTAGATGAATAAAGTCTTTTCATATAAGCTCAATTTTCATTCTTGCTCAAATATCATATTTGTTATCCATTCAGTCTTACATGTAGAGAAGGCATCACTGGCTATTTTTCTCTATTAAAATGCAGAGGGTGAACATGAGTAATGAGAAAGGATAAGACTGTATTCATTTTTCTAATGTTGCTTTGCAAATATCAGAAATGACATCCAGGTATGATGTGAACAGTGCATTCATGGGTTCTGAAGTAAAATATGGAACAATTATAAATTCCTGATGGCCCAACTTTAGGATCAAATATTAAAATAGTCTATTACCCTTCATCTCTTTGACAGTGGACACTTTAACCCTATATTTCACTGTGTTTTGCAGATTTTGCCTTGCAAAAAAAAAAAAAAAAAAAAGAAAAGATCTGAAGTTAAATCCTTTAAAGTGAAAACATTCCTCTGCTATTTGAAGTGTCAGTGTGAGACTTAATACATGATTTTATTTAGAACCAGCACAGTGACAGATGTCTCACCTATTCCTGTTTCCTCTTTGTTGATTATGCATAGTTTTCTATTTTCTTCAAATTTCTATGCTGACACCTTCAGGCTTACAATACTCTGTTCTGAAGTTTATTATTATTATTGTACTGAAGCTTAAACCAATATGTAGGACACTCTGAAGTGTTAGGAGCCTTTATGTGATAATGGAAAACAAGTCAGTAATGCTAATATTCTTGCATTTGAAGAAGCCTATGATTACAAATGCATAAAAACCTGGCACTCAGTGTAAGAGTGAAATAAGGATGAAAGCTTTTCACTGTTGGTTGTCAAAACATTTTTTAAATTCTCAAGCCTGGAAAATTAGCTTACTGTCATCACAGCAGTCTTTTGCCATAAGAGCCATTATTTTAATTTCTTACTGCAATTCCTGTTGAGAAATCAAGCTCTGCAGCCTCTTGTTTTACTTAAACCAAACGTGATTATGGATATGGTATATCTCCATATGACAGCAAGAACTCATGTCAGAAATGGGAAATGAGATAGCGAGTTTCTACGGACAACTATCCTGCCCTGTGTCAAAAAACATAAGCAGTGTCATTTATTTCTTTCTAATGACTTTATTTTGCTATGCTCTCTTCTATGGATTAGTCTAAGACATAGATGATTGTTTAGAAAAGAAAAAGCATGAGATTGATTCTCAGTGTCTCATCTTGAAGTAGTTCTAAGAATTGGGAAAATCATGTCAAACTTCTGTGCTCACCAACCCACAATGACTCTGCTTTGTGAGTAAGTTTACATTAAACCACTATAATATTGTCTCTTAGGTCGTTGATATTTATTAAAAATATTTATATGTGAGGAAAGAAGAAAAATATTCTTTAAAATATGATAAATAGAAAGATAGAAGGAGTAAAATATTAAAACCAAGTCATCCAATCTTACAAGTTTGGAAGCTGTATGGAAACACATTTTTTATAGGACACCTTTTGACAATTAACAGTGCTTTCTAAGTCCCTGAGTACAAATATCTTAGTCAATAGTATTGTGACTTAAACTGGTTGCAGTATTTTCTTAGCAGAAAAATTACTCTAATGATGCTTTCAGAGAAGTATTTAGAGAAATATTCAAATGTTGTATAACTGAAAGAATAGTCTACAATTCCGTGTCAAGTTGAGATCTTTACTTACTTTTTCTGGATTCAAAAGCTGCTACAATATTGTAAAGTAATTAAACTCCAATTAAAATTTAAAAATTTATATTAAAAACAAAAAACAAAAGCTGCTTCAGCAAACAGTATTGAAACCAGACCTGTGGTCCACATGGACGTTTTATTCAGACATATATGCTGATTTTTGCTTGACACAGCAAGCCACTGCTTTTTATGTCAGTGCTGTTTTACATGACGTATAGGTGAGTGATAGACATGTCTATTCCCTGAAGCTTCCCCATTTTCTTTTTCACTTTGTAAGGAACTCTGGCAGAATATGCATAAGATGCTTTGTTCCTTTAATCAGCATATTCTTGGTCTTTGACTGTGGACAGGAATCAATAAGGCCAAAATGTATGTCTCATTATAGACCCTAGGTTATGTAGGCCCATACAAACGTAATATTATATTTTAATTCTGAAGCCAAGATCATTAGGGGTGGTCTTTTAAATGTCCAGTTAATGATTTCCAGTGTTGATAAGAAAAGAATAGACTTTGCTAGCCAACTTCTTTTGAACTTGTTTCATACTGATACTGCTGCTTTTGAATAAGTTGCATGCATTCCCTGTTTCTCCAGATAAATGAGAGATAAATATTTTCTTTTATTAAGAGGATATGGATTTATGTCTCTAATTATTTGCCACTATCTTTAAAACAATTCCAAAATCAATTTCCAGTCCTGAATACTTAAGTACTAAATTAGTCAACAGAGGGGTATATTTTAAATATAGTAACTAACATAATTAATGCTTTTCAAGGAAACACTTTCAAATAATTTTTATTTTACTATTGGGACATTCTAATCTTTCCAGAGAGACAAAAATAATTACTTCTATTTTATGAAAGAAGTTGAAAGACTCTGTCAAACTAGGTAGTCATTTATAATGATACCTAAATATCTACTGTGCATCTCAAATTCCAGGTCAGTTCTTACATAATGTTTCTGATATTTTTACCATAGTTCATTGAGTTTTTCCAGTGGGGAAATCAAACTCTCCTGTCTCTTATTTAATATAAACCAAATATGAGTATATAAACAATATGACAGCAGTGACTGTCAGAAATAAAATTGGGTTCCTTAGACACTTACCCTACTGTATTTCAGAAAGAAAAATATACTTGTTTTTTATGATTTACTTTTGTGTAGGTTTTTGTAAGACACAAATTACTGTTTAGGATAGAACATGGTGATTGTATGATGTTCAGTTCAGTCACTCAGTCGTGTCTGACTCTTTGCGACCCCATGGACTGCAGGACACTAGGCTTCCCTGTCCATCACCAACTCCCAGAGCTTCCTCAAACTCATGTCCATCGAGTCAGTGATGCCAGCCAACCATCTCATCCTCTGTTGTCCCCTTCTCCTCCTGCATTCAAGCTTTCCCAGCATCAGGGTCTTTTCAAATGAGTCAGCTCTTCATATCAAGTGGCCAAAGTACTGGAGTTTCACCTTCAGCATTAGTCCTTCCAAAGAATATTCAGGACAGATTTCCTTTAGGATGGACTGGTTGGATCTCCTTGTAGTCCAAGAGACTCTCAAGAGTCTTCTTCAACACCACAGTTCAATAGGCTTCCCTGTCCATCACCAACTCCCAGAGCTTCCTCAAACTCATGTCCATCGAGTCAGTGATGCCAGCCAACCATCTCATCCTCTGTTGTCCCCTTCTCCTCCTGCATTCAAGCTTTCCCAGCATCAGGGTCTTTTCAAATGAGTCAGCTCTTCATATCAAGTGGCCAAAGTACTGGAGTTTCACCTTCAGCATTAGTCCTTCCAAAGAATATTCAGGACAGATTTCCTTTAGGATGGACTGGTTGGATCTCCTTGTAGTCCAAGAGACTCTCAAGAGTCTTCTTCAACACCACAGTTCAAAAGCATCAATTCTTCGGCACTCAGCTTTCTTTATAGTCCAACTCTCACATCCATACATGAGTACTGGAGAAACAGTAGCTTTGACGGACTTTTGTTGGCAAAGTAATGTCTTGGCTTTTTAATATGCTGTCTAAGTTGGTCATAGCTTTTCTTCCAAGGAGCTAGCAAGCATCTTTTAATTTCATGGCTGCAGTCACTGTCCACAGTGATTTTGGAGCCCAAGACAATAAAGTCTGTCACTGTTTCCATTGTTTCCCCATATATTTGTCATGAAGTGATGGGACTAGATGCCATGATCTTGTTTTTCTGAATGTTTATTTTTAAGCCAACTTTTTCACTCTTCACTTTCACTTTCATCAAGAGGCTGTTTAGTTCCTCTTCACTTTCTGCCATAAGGGTGCTATCATCTGCATATCTGAGATTATTGATATATCTCCCAGAAATCTTGATTCCCGCATGTGCTTCATCCAGCCCAACATTTCACATGATGTACTCTGCATAAATTAAATAAACATGGTGACAATATACAGCCTTGACATACTCCTTTCCCAATTTGGAACCAGTCTGTTGTTCCATGTCCATTTCTAACTGTTGCTTCTTGACCTGCATACAGATTTTGTATGATATAGCTCTATTTTGTATTCCACTAAAAAATTCTCTCAATCCAAAGGTTCCACCGACTATAAAATACTACCCTGGTTCAGACTTGTTAACGTGGGAAAACTTTGCATTTTAAAATCAATGAAATGCAATGTTATAAAGCCTGCTTTATAAAAATTTTGTCATGTATTTCATCTAGTCCTATTCTTAGTGGGTGGGTTTGATTCGCATAGATGAGTCTTTGAGATGTTTTGTGAATATTTTGGCATCCCTATAGCATTGAATTTTTTTTTGACAGCAGATTCCATAAGCTAACAAAAAACAATCAAAAAAGACTTTTAATGTCTTGTTTCGTGGCTTCATTTCTCCAGAAATTTAAAAGATTTCCTATTACAGATTTGGCTCTGAATGAGTAAAGTACTTCATGAACATGCTTTTCTAGTTAATTCCAAATGTTGTTAAGTTCTTGCTATTGGAATGAATAATGACTAAATTATATGTCAATGAAATTTAGACTTTGACTTAGTTTTATAAAACAACCCTAATGTTTTTCAAATTTGGAAAGTGAAAAGCAGAGTCCTGTGAAATAAAGATACTAAACTCAAAACTCTACTATATTAGGTGCACAGGCTCACTTTTAGTCAGAAACATGGTTCTGAACTGTCCTTGAATTCCTAAATAAGACAACTGAGCAATTTCTTTTAGTCTTGTAGCTATCGTCCTTCAGTTTCTTCATGTGCTGGCATATCCTATCATGTGAAAAAAGAGATCTAAATAATGGGCTATTTCATCACTTTTTTTTTTTTTTTGGACTGGGGTTGCCAGATTTATTTATTTATTTATTTATTTATTTATTTATTTATTTATTTTTAATCACTTTTAATTTGAAATATTTTTTCAACATCTTTTAGATTGCATCTTATTTTTGAAATGGAAGGTCAGTAACTCACACAGTCAAAAAGTATGATTGTTCTGTCCTTGAAGTACTAGTCTGTATTGAGTTATTTTCTCTTGCCTAGTTCACACTTCATGAGGTCAACCAAAACACAGCTCCTTTTATTTTTCATCAAAGTTCCAAAGATATTAAACACATTCAGACTTCCTTACCTGATATACAGGTATAATAAATAGTCTGGGAGCACAGATTAAAACACTTGCATGAATTTTCATTTCTTGTATGTTTTAGCCCCAAATTATTTTGGAGAAGGAAGTGGCAACCCACTCCAGTGTTCTTGCCTGGAGAATCCCAGGGACGGGGGAGCCTGATGGGCTTCTATCTATGGGGTTGCACAGAGTCAGACATCACTGAAGCGACAGCAGCAGCAGCAAAGTTATTTTAATACAGAGTAACCTCTGTATCTCTCAAGGCACACTGTGGGGAGGCAGCTGCTGCTGCTACTGCTGCTAAGTCGCTTCAGTCGTATCCAACTCTGTGCGACCCCATAGACAGCAGCCCCCCAGCCTCCCCTGTCCCTGGGATTCTCCAGGCAAGAACACTGGAGTGGGTTGCCATTTCCTTCTCCAATGCATGAAAGTGAAAAGTGAAAGTGAAGTCATTCAGTCATGTCCGACTCTTAGCAACCCCATGGACTGCAGCCTACCAGGCTCCTCCATCCATGGGATTTTCCAGGCAAGAGTACTGGAGTGGGGTGCCATCGCCTTCTCTGTGGGGAGGCAGAATGAGCCCAAAACAGAAATCAGAAAATTTGGTTTTAGTCTTGCAGATTCTATTTATTATTGATGTCCAGCACACAAAAATCACTCAGTAGATATTACTATGGTGCAGAGACTGATTAGTTACTAATATAACCAATGGGTACCATAAACTCTGCCCTTGTATTGCTTATAGTATCATTGAGAAGGTAGACTATTATGATATAAAGTGATTGGCTCTGAACAGGAAATATGAATGCATTTATCATTGAAGATGTTGCAGAAGATGGAGAGGAAGAGCATTAGAGTTTACTGAGTGAATCCCAAGAAGCACACAGGTTATAATCAGCTTTTGACTAATTAAAAAAAAAGAAGGCATGCTGAATAAGCTGCTTTACTCAAAGCTATTCATTTAATATATGTAGAGAAGTTAGAATTTGGCTCTGGTAAAATCTGAATTTCAAGCAGTTTAGATGATTAAATTATTAATCTGCAGCCTACCAGGCTCCTCCATCCATGGGATTTTCCAGGCAAGAGTACTGGAGTGGGGTGCCATCGCCTTCTCTGTGGGGAGGCAGAATGAGCCCAAAACAGAAATCAGAAAATTTGGTTTTAGTCTTGCAGATTCTATTTATTATTGATGTCCAGCACACAAAAATCACTCAGTAGATATTACTATGGTGCAGAGACTGATTAGTTACTAATATAACCAATGGGTACCATAAACTCTGCCCTTGTATTGCTTATAGTATCATTGAGAAGGTAGACTATTATGATATAAAGTGATTGGCTCTGAACAGGAAATATGAATGCATTTATCATTGAAGATGTTGCAGAAGATGGAGAGGAAGAGCATTAGAGTTTACTGAGTGAATCCCAAGAAGCACACAGGTTATAATCAGCTTTTGACTAATTAAAAAAAAAGAAGGCATGCTGAATAAGCTGCTTTACTCAAAGCTATTCATTTAATATATGTAGAGAAGTTAGAATTTGGCTCTGGTAAAATCTGAATTTCAAGCAGTTTAGATGATTAAATTATTAACTTTCCAATGCCTACTTCTCTAGTGATGGCTTAATTGACCTGGATGTTATGTCATGTGCTATTTTGTCCTCTTCAATGTTGCCTACTTACTTTTAGCTAAACTTAAGTATATTGAATCATCTAAAATTATGATATCTCAGAAATTTTTAAAAACTCATTGACTTCATCATCATTTATCACTCCATTTTTCCAATCCCTCCTGTTGCTTGTCCCACCCACTATTGTTACATGCTATAGTATAATGAAAAGTTATGGCAAAGCTAATGGAATTCAAGATAGCTGTTACTATGTCAAACCTACTTTACAGATTTGGGTTCCATACTATTTCAAGACAGGAAAGAAAAACTACAAAATACATGTGTTCAGTTCAGTTCAGTCTGAGTCTTTGTGACCCCATGGACCATAGAATGTCAGGCCTCCCTCTCCATCACCAACTCCTGCAGTTTACCCAAACTCATGTCCATTGAGTCGGTGATGCCACCCAACCATCTCATCCTTTGTCGTACCCTTCTGCTCCTGCCCTCAATCATTCCCAGCATCAGTATTGGAGTTTCAACTTCAACTTCAATCCTTCCAGTGAACACCCAGGACTGATTTCCTTTAGGATGGACTGGTTGAATCTCCTTGTAGTCCAAAGGACTCTCAAGAGTCTTCTCCAAGACCACAGTTCAAAAGCATCAATTCTTTGGTGCTCACCTTTCTTTATAGACCAACTCTCACATCCATAGATGCTGCTGCTGCTGCTGCTAAGTCACTTCAGTAGTGTCCAACTCTGTGCGACCCCACAGACAGCAGCCCACCAGGCTCCCCTGTCCCTGAGATTCTCCAGGCAAGAATACTGGAGTGGGTTGCCATTTCCTTCTCCAATGCATGAAAGTGACAAGTGAAAGTGAAGCTGCTCAGTTGTGTCCAACTCTTAGCGACCCTATGAATTGCAGCCTACCAGGCTCCTCCATCCATGGGATTTTCCAGGCAAGAGTACTGGAGTGGGGTGCCATCGCCGTCTCCACATCCATACATGACTACTGGAAAAACCATAGCTTTGACTAGATGGACCATTGTTGGGAAAGTAATGTTTCTGCTTTTTAATATGCTGTCTAGATTGGTCATAACTTTTCTTCCAAGGAAAGAAAAGTGAAAATGAAGTCGCTCAGACATGTCCAACTCCTTGTGACCCCATGGATTGTAGCCTAACCAGGCTCCTCCATCCATGGGATTTTCCAGGCAAGAGTCCTGGAGTGGGTTGCCATTTACTTCTCCAAGGAACAAGTGTCTTTTAATTTCATGGCTGCAGTCACCATCTGCAGTGATTTTGGAGCCCCTCAAAATAAAGTCAGCCACTGTTTCCACAGTTTCCCCATCTATTTGCCATGAAGTGATGGGACTGGATGCCATAATCTTAGTTTTCTGAATATTGAGCTTTAAGCCAACTTTTTCACTCTCCTCTTTCACTTTCATCAAGAGGCTTTTTAGTTCCTCTTCACTTTCTGCCATAAGGGTGGTGTCATCTGCATATCTGAGGTTATTGATATTTCTCCCAGCAATCTTGATTTAGTTTTCTGAATATTGAGCTTTAAGCCAACTTTTTCACTCTCCTCTTTCACTTTCATCAAGAGGCTTTTTAGTTCCTCTTCACTTTCTGCCATAAGGGTGGTGTCATCTGCATATCTGAGGTTATTGATATTTCTCCCAGCAATCTTGATTCCAGCTTGTGCTTCCTCCAGGCCAGTGTTTCTCATGATGTACTCTGCATATAAGTTAAATAAGCAGGGTGACAATATACAGCCTTGATGTACTCCTTTTCATATTTGGAACCAGTCTGTTGTTCCATGTCCAGTTCTAACTGTAGCTTCCTGCCCTGAATACAGATTTTTCAAGAGGCAGGTCAGGTGGTCTGGTATTCCCATTTATTTTATTAATATGTAGTGTAAAAAATACAGTCATAGGTAATCTTATTTTTGAAGGGTAATTTGCATAGTGAAGTTTTCAATAAAATGCACCATTTTAAAGTAAAATTCAGTGGCTTTTTAATATATTCACAGAATTATGCAAGTTCACCACTGTCTAATTCCAGAACATTTCCATCACTCAAAAAAGAAATGTATTTGTTCACAGCTGAACTTTAGTGAGTATATTCTATGATTAACCTTTGTGCTGAACATTTTATGTATAGTGCTTTATTTAATACTGACAACAGTCCAAAGACTTAGGTAAGTAAAAGTTTCTGATTTTATAAATGAGGAAAATAAAATTAAGAGAGATTGATTAACTTATACTAAGTATCAGAAATGCTTAAATATTATCCCTATCTTGCAGACTTCTTGAGTTCAGTAACACTCTAGTTCTCTTCCCTTCCTGAAGATGAAGTTGACCTAGAGTCACCATCTTTCATATAGACAGAGAATTATGGGAAGCATATCTTCTTTTCCCCATCTTTGTGCTTAAACAGCATATTGCTTGTATTTTCTTGAGGATCTGGACTTCTAAATATTTTTTCCTATTGTCTGGTCAAAAATTAGAAGAAGTGTACTTGAAGAATACATGTATGGAAATATGTATATCTTATACATTTTAGAATGACTTCTATTAGAACCATACTCATTTCCTATATCACAGATGGAAATTCCAATTACTTTTTCCTTTGGCACTTTTGGTATTAGGTAGAGGTGAAATTGCCCTGGTTGGTGCAATGCACTTTGGTAGGTATAAAGTTCATTTTGTGAATTGTCATGAGGAATTCATCTTATAAAGCACTGTTCCCATGGAAAAAGATGACTGCTCAGGACTATCGGCTTATAAATAGTCTTTTATTATTATTATTATTTGTCATTTAATATATTTTAGTTGAATAAGTAAATTAATAAATGGCTTAATATATAAATTATTGTTTAGGAATTATCTATACTGCCTTAAAGAAATATATCTTAAAGTATTGCAAACATATTTTGACATATTGAAGTATATTTGGTTGTACCTTGAGAGGAATTTATACCTTTGAAAAGAAGTAGATTATATTTGTACTCTTCAAAAGATTACACCTACATGATAAGTTATTATATTTAAGTGCCAAATTTATAAACATTTCCACAAAGTTATCCCATGAAGCTTAACTAAAGCTACCACAATACTTCCTTTTTTCTTGAACAGGAAATGCTTGTTTGTTTTTCCTGTGGTGCCAAATACTTAACTCATAATAATTGTTGCAAGACTAAGCAGTCATTTTCTACTAGTACATTCAGTTATAAAGCATTAGATCACTTGTTTCTACCTACAAAGCAAGATGAGCACTTAATTTCCTCTGGGTGTTTTGTAAAGAGATATTTTGGAAAGTTCTCATGGTACTCTAGATGATCAGTTATAATATGTCTCTTAGTGTTACTAGATTTCTCTCCAGGTTCTTCCTTGCCCAAGTTTGATAGGAAGCTGTAGTTATAGTGATATAATGAATAAACTACACTCTAAAGGTTTAATATTGAGAACAGTTTGCTATTTCTTTAGCAGCTGCTGTTACAAAAAAATGCATCATTGGAACACCTAGTAATCATACTTGTAAGTTATTACTTTTATGTAAATTCAAAATTTGAAAGACTGAAAATTCAATCCTAATGCTCTCTTTAAGCCACAGTGAAGATGAACATTTCCATTTGGGAGAAGAATTTAAACATAAAATGAGTGTAATATGTACACATGAGTGTATAAAGTTTAGTTTTTATAAAGTGTAACATTTAGCTAACTATTATGTATATTGCATTACGTTTAGTTTCTAAAAAGAAATAACTTCAAAACATTTTGGGGACAAAAAACGATGTTCATATTTTGGTGACTGGCTTGTTTTTTACTTAAAAATATTTCTCCCAGTAACTTTAAAATAGGCTTTTAGAAGATTATTTCAATGGTCTGCAAATAATATTACTGAGGACTTAGTTAAGTTTGAGTCTTTTGAGAGACAGAAGATCAGCATCTTATTCTCCCCTAAAAATGGGAACTGCTTTAAGATTTTTATGTGTTAATTTAGTTAGTATGTTATTAAGACCCATTTTACAGATGGATAAACTTATGCATAGAAAGGTCATTTAAACTGCAAAGACTCAATTTCAGGTTTGAATCCAGGTCCTCCTAGATTGAAATCACATTTTCAAAGGAATGGTTGCCACAGAGTTGTGTGTTTTTGTATTGTTTATTACAAATGAAAATATTGCATTTTGTTTGTATCCCAAACAAAACACAACAAGCAATAGGCTAAAAAGTTCTTTGAAGAGCCGTGATTGATCCCTTCAACATCAATATATAGATGTTGAATATGGGACTTGCGTGCTTAATAAAGTTAACCTCAATTCTCTAATCAGCAAAAACTCTTCATGTGACTAAAATGAGAGCCAAGCTCTGTCCTCAGAAAGGGACAGGGATGTGGAGCCAAGCACAGAACTATCTGATCTGAGACAGATTTTCTTTCCATTTCATAGCACTGAGACAACCAGTAGTTTAAATTACTACATAAAGATTAAGTTCCAGACTATGGAGTTTCTTTCAGTGGCCATCAAAGTGACTACAAAAGAGAAGAAAATTGGGTTGTTCTGTTGACAACTTCTAAGATACTATTGGAAACAAGACTGTCATATGGTATAGTACTGATGATGGATTATTATGTGCTATCTTTAAACAGAATTACCACATATATCTAAAACTGAAAATAAGTCTACAGTAGTTTTTATACAAGTTATACAATTAGTCCTTTTAATATTAGACTTCTCATTTGTCATTATGAGATTTAACCATTTTTTCAGCTGTTATTAAGTGTTACCAATGTGTTAAACCCTTTCTGAACTCCTATAAATTTAGAGTTGAATCATTTGTTTTTATTTATAATTGTTTTCCAGTGATCCTAACAATTGATTTCTATGTATTATGTTGAGTCAAGTTCTCCACGCTATTTCAAATTATGACTGTAGTTTAAATCTATGCATCTTCATGACATTGTCCTGTGTGTTTTTAATCCCAGAAAATTGAGACTCTTATTGAGATTTTCTATGCATGCTCAAATTTCTGAGTGCTTAAGCTATTATGTTCTAAGCATGTTTTGTTGAACTAAACAAAGGTGAGCATACTACCACCTGAAGAATAAATTTTGCTGATAGAGATTTATTGTAACATTGTTGTTGTTCAGTCACTCAGTTTTGGACAACTCTTTGGGACCACATGGACTACAGCTTGCCAGGCTTCCCTGTCCTTCACCATCTCCTTGAGCTTGCTCAAACTCATGTCCATTGAGTCAGTGATGCCATCCAATGATCTCAGGCCACACCCATTTCTTACATGAAAACATCTATGGATATTTTCACAGTGTAGGACAGAATTGAGTAGTTGTGACTCATAAAACATGAAATAGTTATTATATAGACATTTCTAGAAAAGTTTGCTGACCTCTGAGCTAAATGATCAAGTATTATGTCCAAGTGGTGATACTTGAAGAAAACTTAATATGTGTATCTAAAAATATCTGTAAATTCAGCCATGCTGTTAATGTAAAATAATATGTGAATGTGTTATTACTCTGGTTAAGTGATAGATGAATATATGATAAGTAAAATTAAGTTTACTCATGGATTTCGATTTTGCCTTAACATAGGTCTACTTACCTTATATATGTCTGTATTTTCCTTAGTCCCTCTCACAATATAGCAGAGATACAATTTGGATTAGCTTATTATTTTATTGAAAACCTACTATGGAATTCCAAGTCAAGTAACTGACATTATAATAGGCACTGTTGAAATAAATATGAAAAGAATGTGTTTTTTATATTTCAGAAAGGCTAGCTAGACATGGAAAAAGCATTGCTGATGTAATCAATGAACTTTTTTTTTTTTTCCCTGAGCATCACAATACCTAAAATACAATACTGTAGAGTATTGTGGTTTATAAGGATTTTACATATGTTGTATCACTTGGTACTTAGACCTTAGAAGATAGTTAAGGAGCTTATTATTATCTATGTTTTTAAAATAGAGAATTAGGGATTTAAGAAACTCATCCAAAGTCACATGGCCAATAAGTGATCAAATATAATCTTGACCCCACTTCTCTAAAATGACTATAGATTAGTATAGCCCCAGTGTTGACACATTGCTGAGGGCTCCTTTATTAACATTGTATGTGTGTGTGTGTGTGTGTGTGTGTGTGTACTCAGTAGTGCCTGACTCTTTGCAACCCTATGGACTAACCATAGCCCACCAGGCTCCTCTTTCCATGATGTTTCCCAGGCAAGAATCCTGGAGTGGGTTACCATTTCCTATTCTTGGGGATCTTCCCAACCCAAAGATCTAACCAGCATCTCTTGCATCTCCTGTATTCGTAGGCAGATTCTTTACTAGTGCCACCCTTATCTCCCACATTAAATGATTTATATGTATATTTATATTTTAAGTCCCCATAAAACTTTATGCTTTTATTAGACTGTACTATATAAAAATCAATTTCCTGATAAGAATTATCTCCCTAAGCAGTTTGTCTAGGCTTTGAGAAACAAGTGTTTCAAAAGCATTATATATCCCTCCTTACACAGACTTTATGTACCATAAGAAGTTCTTTTCAAACAGCAATAATTGAAAGTCTTAAATGTGTCTATGACATTCCTTGTGGGCATTGAAGACAGCTAAGAAATATAAGACTGGCCACCTGCCTGTAAGACTTCTAGTCCAGTTCAGTTCAGTTCAGTCACTCAGTCATGTCTGACTCTTTACAACTCCATGGACCACAACACACCAGGCCCTCTGTCCTCCACCAACTCCCAGAGTCCACCCAAACCCATCTCCATTGAGACGGTGATGCCATCCAACCATCTTATCCTCTGTCGTCCCCTTCTCCTCCTGCCTTCAATCTTTCCCAGCATCAGGGTCTTTTCAAATGAGTCAGCTCTTCGCATCAGGTGGCCAAAGTATGGAGTTTCAATTTCAACATCAGTCCTTCCAGTGAACAGCCAGGACTGATCTCCTTTAGAATGGACTGGTTGGATCTCCTTGCAGTCCAAGGGACTCTCAAGAGTCTCCAACACCACAGTTCAAAAACATCAATTCTTCAGTGCTCAGCTTTCTTTATATTCCAACTCTCACATCCATACATGACTACGGGAAAAACCATAGCCTTGAGTAGACTGACCTTTGTTGACAAAGTAATGTCTCTGCTTTTTAATATGCTATCTAGGTTGGTCATAACTTTCCTTCCAAGGAGTAAGCATATTTTAATTTCATGACTGCAGTCACCATCTGCAGTGATTTTGGAGCCCCAAAAAATAAATTCAGCCACTGTCTTCCACTGTTTCCCCATCTATTTGCCATGGAGTGAAGGGACCAGATACCATGATCTTAGTTTTCTGAATGTTGAGCTTTAAGCCAACTTTGTCACTCTCTTCTTTCACTTTCATCAAGAAGCTCTTTAGTTCTTCTTCACTTTGTGCCATAAGGGTGGTGTCATCTGCATATCTGAGGTTATTGATATTTCTCCCGGCAATCTTGATTCCAGCTTGTGCTTCCTCCAGCCCAGCGTTTCTCATGATTGTACTCTGCATATAACTTAAATAAGCAGGAACAATATACAACCTTGACATACTCCTTTTCCTATTTGGAACCAGTCTGTTTTTCCATATCCAGTTCTAACTGTTGCTTCCTAACCTGCATACAGATTTCTCAAAAGGCAGTTAAAGACCAAGTTTCATCTGATATAAAAAGTCAAACTTTTATTATAAGATGATATATATGAGTGGGTTAGATGAAAAGTTATTATTATAAGGAATCAAAAGAGAACACTTTCTGGAGACTAAGAATTTCAGGGGAAACTTTAAGGATAGTATAGCATTTACATGATGCAAAGATTGTCATAGGAAAAAGGCAAAAAAAAGGAAGGAAAATATATTTTAGATGTGAAATATGTTTGTATAGGTTCAAAGTTTTAAAAGAGAATGACAAACTGGGAAGAGCAAATGATTTCTAATGTTTAAATCCAAGAATCTTCATATGTTGTTGTTTTCCATATAGAGGGGAACTAAATTAGTTTAATTTTGAGTAACCGCTTATATGAACAAATATTGAAAATTGTATCACCAACAGTCCAAAGACAGTGGTGTGTATGTGTATGTGTTTGGAACAGGAAGAGGTGGGGTTAACTTCCTACTACAGATCACTCGCTTTAATTTAGCAAACTCTGTCATAATTAATCATATTCTATCAACAAATGTTTTGTCTGCTGTATTTCAGCACTTTAAATTATGTTCATTGCCAAGGCTCAGGCATTATCATTGAAACACTTTTGACCTTATGAATACTCAAATGGTCAAACTCAACATGCATATGAACATTCTATCGAACATCATCTCTCTTTCTTTATAATTTGAAATCCACGGTATTTGATGGAAAATCTGACAGTAAACTTCCAGTTGATGGAATTATTTGCTGACAAGTCCTTGGAACCACAGAAAATAAATAAATAAAATCACCAGACCCCTACTCTGTATCATAGTTAGTACATGCACCTTGCCAACTTGAAAGCAGCAATGTTTGCAAAAGAGCATAGTTCATATTAAAACTTTGCATCCAGGCTACCTTCTGATGTTCATAAGTTATAGGTCAAACATGTACATTTGGAAAGTGTGAAGAAGATGCTGAGAAGCGCTTCTAAGACTGTATCAACTGATCAATCGAATGCAATGTTTGCATTCTTTCACAGATATTTTTCTGACTTATGCAAGTAATTAATTATAGGAAAGTAGATTGGTGAAAATATCTGAAAAGATCAATGCTGTCATTAAATATTGGATAATAACAAAGATGTTTATTTTGTGTGGAGTCAATGCATTTGTAGTTGCAAAACCAAGTCAGCAACATGGATTTATTGTTGATATTTCGAGGAGATAATAATTCTTATATTTGGCCCAGTTAAGTTTAAATGTTAAAATTTGCTTTTCTCTAAATCTCTCCTGTGACCAAAGTTTTTCAAGTTATTACAAAACACTGCTTTTGGTTGCATTATATCCTAATGGTTGCTTGAGGTGTTTAATTAATGAGTTCAGTTCAGTTCAGTCGCTCAGTTGTGTCCGACTCTTTGCGACCCCACGAATTGCAGCACGCTAGGCCTCCCTGTTCATCACTATCTCAGAGTTCACTCAGACCTCCGTCCATCGAGTCAGTGATGCCATCCAGCCATCTCATCCTCAGTCGTCCCCTTCTCCTCCTGCCCCCAATCCCTCCCAGCATCAGAGTTTTTTCCAATGAGTCAACTCTTCGCATGAGGTGGCCAAAGTACTGGAGTTTCAGCTTTAGCATCATTCCTTCCAAAGAAATCCCAGGGCTGATCTCCTTCAGAATGGACTGGTTGGATCTCCTCGCAGTCCAAGGGACTCTCAAGAGTCTTCTCCAACACCACAGTTCAAAAGCATCAATTCTTCGGTGCTCAGCCTTCTTCACAGTGCAACTCTCACATCCATACATGACCACAGGAAAAACCATAGCCTTGACCAGACGGACCTTAGTCGGCAAAGTAATGTCTCTGCTTTTGAAAATGTTATCTAGGTTGGACATAACTTTTCTTCCAAGNCCACTGTTTCCCCATCTATTTGCCATGGAGTGAAGGGACCAGATACCATGATCTTAGTTTTCTGAATGTTGAGCTTTAAGCCAACTTTGTCACTCTCTTCTTTCACTTTCATCAAGAAGCTCTTTAGTTCTTCTTCACTTTGTGCCATAAGGGTGGTGTCATCTGCATATCTGAGGTTATTGATATTTCTCCCGGCAATCTTGATTCCAGCTTGTGCTTCCTCCAGCCCAGCGTTTCTCATGATTGTACTCTGCATATAACTTAAATAAGCAGGAACAATATACAACCTTGACATACTCCTTTTCCTATTTGGAACCAGTCTGTTTTTCCATATCCAGTTCTAACTGTTGCTTCCTAACCTGCATACAGATTTCTCAAAAGACAGTTAAAGACCAAGTTTCATCTGATATAAAAAGTCAAACTTTTATTATAAGATGATATATATGAGTGGGTTAGATGAAAAGTTATTATTATAAGGAATCAAAAGAGAACACTTTCTGGAGACTAAGAATTTCAGGGGAAACTTTAAGGATAGTATAGCATTTACATGATGCAAAGATTGTCATAGGAAAAAGGCAAAAAAAAGGAAGGAAAATATATTTTAGATGTGAAATATGTTTGTATAGGTTCAAAGTTTTAAAAGAGAATGACAAACTGGGAAGAGCAAATGATTTCTAATGTTTAAATCCAAGAATCTTCATATGTTGTTGTTTTCCATATAGAGGGGAACTAAATTAGTTTAATTTTGAGTAACCGCTTATATGAACAAATATTGAAAATTGTATCACCAACAGTCCAAAGACAGTGGTGTGTATGTGTATGTGTTTGGAACAGGAAGAGGTGGGGTTAACTTCCTACTACAGATCACTCGCTTTAATTTAGCAAACTCTGTCATAATTAATCATATTCTATCAACAAATGTTTTGTCTGCTGTATTTCAGCACTTTAAATTATGTTCATTGCCAAGGGTCAGGCATTATCATTGAAACACTTTTGACCTTATGAATACTCAAATGGTCAAACACAACATGCATGTGAACATTCTATCGAACATCATCTCTCTTTCTTTATAATTTGAAATCCATGGTATTTGATGGAAAATCTGACAGTAAACTTCCAGTTGATGGAATTATTTGCTGACAAGTCCTTGGAACCACAGAAAATAAATAAATAAAATCACCAGACCCCTACTCTGTATCATAGTTAGTACATGCACCTTGCCAACTTGAAAGCAGCAATGTTTGCAAAAGAGCATAGTTCATATTAAAACTTTGCATCCAGGCTACCTTCTGATGTTCATAAGTTATAGGTCAAACATGTACATTTGGAAAGTGTGAAGAAGATGCTGAGAAGCGCTTCTAAGACTGTATCAATGATCAATCGAATGCAATGTTTGCATCCTTTCACAGATATTTTTCTGACTTATGCAAGTAATTAATTATAGGAAAGTAGATTGGTGAAAATATCTGAGAAGATCAATGCAGTCATTAAATATTGGATAATAGCAAAGATGTTTATTTTGTGTGGAGTCAATGCATTTGTAGTTGCAAAACCAAGTCAGCAACATGGATTTATTGTTGGTATTTCGAGGAGATAATAATTCTTATATTTGGCCCAGTTAACTTTAAATGTTAAAATTTGCTTTTCTCTAAATCTCTCCTGTGACCAAAGTTTTTCAAGTTATTACAAAACACTGCTTTTGGTTGCATTATATCCTAATGGTTGCTTGAGGTGTTTAATTAATGAGTTCAGTTCAGTTCAGTCGCTCAGTTGTGTCCGACTCTTTGCGACCCCACGAATTGCAGCACGCTAGGCCTCCCTGTTCATCACTATCTCAGAGTTCACTCAGACTTACGTCCATCGAGTCAGTGATGCCATCCAGCCATCTCATCCTCAGTCGTCCCCTTCTCCTCCTGCCCCCAATCCCTCCCAGCATCAGAGTTTTTTCCAATGAGTCAACTCTTCGCATGAGGTGGCCAAAGTACTGGAGTTTCAGCTTTAGCATCATTCCTTCCAAAGAAATCCCAGGGCTGATCTCCTTCAGAATGGACTGGTTGGATCTTATCATATTAATCCACATCAGATAGTCAGACACAGGCTTAAGCTGGAAACCAGCAGAAGCTTGCCAGCACCGTTTTTCCTTTCCAGAACTGGCACTGGAAATTGGCTTGGAGGGAAGGATAACAGTAAAATAGGATGGCCCCTTAAAAGAACATTTTAAGCCTTAAAACACGGGTAAGCCCAGGAGCTGTCTCTTATACACATCTTCATACATTATGTGGATATTCTAATTTAAGAAATATTGTAATTTACTTGACCGATATAACTATATTCTCTTAAGACACAGTGGTTCCTAGTTTTTTTAAAAAATATATTGTTATAATTTTAAAATTATTAGCATATCCATTTTTGCTATATATGTGCATTTTTTAGAATATTCACACTAATAATAGTATGTGTAACTCAACAGGAAATTAATATTCAAGATAATAGTCTCATAATTACCTAAAGTATAAATGGTAAATTTATCTTGTATCTTTATCTCTATTGGAAATAGGGGAAATTCTGCCCCAATCCCTCACCGCAACGTTTCTTGAATTTTTTTGGTTATTAAATTAACACAAAATTGATTAAGAAGAGAAAAAACAACAACACAGATTTAATTTGAGTGCATGAAGTTCTCATAGAAACAAGACCTAAAATACAGCCAAAGCAGGCAGCTTTTATACTTTTTAGACAGAGAAACAAATTTGTGATGAACTGACAAGACAAATTAAGCTTGGGTACATAATTAGTGCAGAATCCAAACAGAGTTTGGGTTTGGGGTAGTAAATCAGTAAAGATATAACATGATTTCTTTATACAACCTTCTCTGCCCTGAATTCCTTATCTCTGGTGACAAGAATGTCTCTAGACCTCTTAAAAAACAGACAGGGTGTGTTTTCAGTTAGAGATTTATTTCCTGCTTTCAGAGAGACAGAGAGGAGGGTCAGAACATCCTTCTTGCACCAGCTGTTTCTCAAGTAACTTTAATTCAAAATAATCAATATGCCAGTTTGACAAATTTGGGGGCAGTCTGCCCTAAGTCCTGACACATCCCTAATTAAGGAACAAAAGCCTCTGTAAATAAACAGTGTTATGATCACTTTTAAAAACTGTTTATAATGTGTGGATAGATTTCATCTATCATTATGTACTGAGATAGGCAAAGCCCTTTACTATGACTAGTCTATTATTTAGATGTAAAACATGTTTCCTCAGTGGTTTCACACAGATGAATGTAAGTCTTTTGCAAGGGGAGGGCTAGGAGTATAAGCAGTTTAAGCTTGTCACCCTTTCCATTCCCAATTCTTCCTGTTTTTTCTAATACATCCCTAATTTCTCCATTCTTCTCCTTTATGTCATGATCAAATGAAAGAGTGGCGTTGACACGAGGTTTGAATACCAGTGCCTCACTATTGCCTCTAACACTGCAGAAGCAGTGTTAACATTCAAGTTTAGTCTAGTAAAGGAGATGTAGCATTTTGTCCTCTAGTAAAATTGTCATTATTTCTATTTCTAGTTTGGGTTTTCCTACTCCTGCCTCATTTCCCTTTACTGGGAACTGTTTTGCACCTCTGTGCTACCAGCTCTAATGGTGATGATTTGAAACTAATTTCCTCTAGAGGATATGCTGCCAGGCAGTTGCAGATGCTGTTTCCTTTGCTTTTTGGTTTTACATAGATCATTAATGGTGTTTTCTCCTTCTCTATTTGTGTTTGGTGTCTCCACAGTACTGCTCTCTTCTGTCACACAATTCCTTGTTTGTTCTGCCCACACCTTTGGCAGTGTCATCCGTCAGAATGGAGTTGTGCACACCAAGCAAGAGAAGAAACGGGATTGAATTACCTTGCATGCTCTGAAATTTATTCATATACTCCCCTAGAGTTATTCATAGCAAATGACTAAGTGTGTGCTATCCACCTACGGGTCATTGTAAACATGACCTTTTAGCAGTTGGATTCAGAATGACAGCATTTGCCAAGTACACATCATGAAAGTGAGAAAAACCAACGTTAAGTCACAAAATGATCAAGACAGACACAGAGATTTACAGCTAGAAAGATTTTTGCATTTCACAGATAATGCAGTTGAGGCAAAGGAGAGATTGGTTGGTAGCAAGGCACTGTATTTAATCCAAATCGCATAATTAGTAGCAAGGCCAGAATTAAAATTCTAATCTTCAGTCTCATTGTATACACTCAAGCATGTGGCAATGTTGTGGCATTGTAGAAAAGAGTGATTCTGGAGTGTCTCCCACCTAGATGCTCTGAAAAAAAGAGAAAGAAAAAGCCCCAGAGGGTGGCCTCAGGGTTTCATTCCTGCCAATGCACATTTGGATTCCAGAGGAGTGTTACCAAGTATTACCATTTCTTTTAGGGCAGTCCCTCTGTACCAGGCCGAGAGTGAATTCGCCATCTGGATGAGTAAAGCCATCAGACTAGCTGCAGTGGCTTGTCTACTTAGATCATATTAATCCACATCAGATAGTCAGACACAGGCTTAAGCTGGAAACCAGCAGAAGCTTGCCAGCACCGTTTTTCCTTTCCAGAACTGGCACTGGAAATTGGCTTGGAGGGAAGGATAACAGTAAAATAGGATGGCCCCTTAAAAGAACATTTTAAGCCTTAAAACACGGGTAAGCCCAGGAGCAAGGGACAAAGATCTGAAAATTATCTGCACACAGTTATTTAAATTTCAACAACAACAACAAAAATCTCCACTCACATTGGTGATTGGAAGTAGATTTAAGCTGGACAATATTCAAGCAGAACAAGCTTAGAAAAAAGCAGCCAGATGGCAAGGAGTCTGGAAATCATGTCTTATATTTAATGTTGTTCAAAGGAGAAGTATAGAAGAAAAGACTGAAACTATCTCTCAAATATTTCCAGACGTATCAACTGGAAAAGGGTATTTTACAGAAAAAAAAAAAAAAACAATGGATTAAAAATTCCTAAGATACAAATATTAGTAAAGTAACTGGAAGCAAATTATAGAAATTAGAGCTGTTACACAGATTATTTCATGAAGTAGTTAAATAATGATTAGCTCATAATCTAAAAAGTTAATTAGAGCATAAATGATGAATCTCTTGTTCAGGACTTTTAATGATGACAGCAATAAGTAGAAGACTGGATAGTGTTACATGGAGATATTCTTTCTAAATCTAAGCTTCTATTACTTTACATAATGATCACTATATGATTGTATTTAGACTGATTCTTCATGTTTATCACTCTGGAGTCATTCAGCAAGGGACTTCCTGATATTCTTCAGGGTTCATTGAATTTTCCATCCCAAGGTATTTCTCTGTGGATAATTCATTCCCATAAAAAATCGAGAACTCAAAGTTTGTCAAGTACTGGGTGTAAGGGATAAAGGAGTTACAAAATGTATGAGATTTTGATTCTCTCCACAAGTTTCTTGGACTCTATATTGATTCTCAGATTGTAATGCATTTTACTTTCAGGTACAGACATTGGGATTAGATTTGTAGAAGAAAGGGAAAGAAAGTTGTTGTCTGGTTAGATGTAGTATGCGCAAGGCATACTGTTGATGCTGCATAAGTACTTCAAATTGACCTTTTTAGGGCACAACTGACTTGAACCTGTACCAGATTTATGTAACTTCCAGGAAGAAATGGAAAGAGAATCTATAGGCCTAATTTCATTACATAAGTTTCTGCAGAGTTCTTACCACAGTCCAGGCACTGCTTTCCAAACCCCACAAGAGGCAGTTGGTGGAAAGGGTTGAGTCCACATGAGTGGGTGCAGCCAGCTTGACACAGGCAACGCTCACAAATCCCCACCTCCAAGAGTCGTGGACGGGCCAACTCAGGGGCCAAGCTTTTTAACAACGAACATCACACAGGAAAGACAAGCCTTGTATTTCCTAGCAGGTTTTTGTATAACTTTTGTCTCGTAGATCTTCAGGATCTATATGTTCTTTCAGAGTCCTCCCGATACAGATGTAGTTTGCCAATTAGTGAACAACAATTGAATCTAATACTGTTCCCTGTTGATGCATTTTCAAATAAACAGAGCTGAAGAAGTTACACCTAAAAACATCTTCCCATGGAAAAAAGGTGTAGCCTGCTGTTAATCCTTTCTCCCCAGGTGGTCTGTGGGCAGAAGAGGGTTATGATGAGTACTGTGGTTCAAGAAATTAGCATGCCACAGATGCATGGGGATGTAGTGGCTGTGAAACTGGGGGTGGAAGAGACAGAGGCGGGGGCAGTGCATGGCGTATAATAGACACTTAGATATGCACTCAAGAAACCAGAGGGCCACTTATATTGGTTTAAATGAAAAATAATGAGTATACGATGAAGATGCTGACAAAGAAAATGGGAAGAGATTATAGATCAGAGAACTCTTATGGAGGCCAGAATTGAACCCTTTGTCAGGAGCCAGTAATAGATTACTACATAGTCTGACCCAAGAGAAAATATGAGTACACCGTGAAGGTGAACTTCTTTCCTATTTCACAGGTATAGGAACTTCTTTCTTTTTTCACAGAAAGAAAAAAAAAAAAACATAAATTTGAGGATTTTAAAGTACTTATGCAGAAGATAATCAGTTAATAAGGTACAGGTTATGAAAGATGATATCTTTGGTAGATGATTCGAGAAGTGACAAGACCCCAAATTCTTGGTCATTTCCCATTTGTTAGATAAGTGTAATTAAGTTTAATACAGACTGCAAAACTTTAATTTTACAAAGACCCTAGAAACAGTATGCTGTAATATCTCACCTTTATCATAAACACAACCACCAATAATTGAAACATACATGAAAGAAATAATTTATTCATTGACAAATATTTATTGGATGATTTCTAAGCATGAAGCAGTGTTTAGTCACATGTGAATATCAGTGAACAAAACTGGTAAAAATCCACCTTAATCATAATGATAAATATTAAATTTATATGGTATAATGTTGAGCTTTAGGCCAACTTTTTCCCTCTCCTCTTTCACTTTCATCAAGAGGCTTTTTAGCTCCTCTTCACTTTCTGCCATAAGGGTGGTGTCATCTGCATATATGAGGTTATTGATATTTCTCCCGGCAATCTTGATTCCAGCTTGTGTTTCTTCCAATCCAGCATTTCTCATGATGTACTCTGCATAGAAGTTAAATAAGCAGGGTGACAATATACAGCCTGATCGTACTCCTTTCCTATTTGGAACCAGTCTGTTGTTTCATGTCCAGTTCTAACTGTTGCTTCCTGACCTGCATACAGATTTCTCAAGAGGCAGGTCAGGTGGTCTGGTATTCCCATCTCTTTCAGGATTTTCCACAGTTGATTGTGATCCACACAGTCAAAGGTTTTGGCATAGTCAAGACAGCAGAAATAGATGTTTTTCTGGAACTCTCTTGCTTTTTCCATGATCCAGCAGATGTTGGCAATTTGATCTCTGGTTCCTCTGCCTTTTCTAAAGCCAGCTTGAACATCAGGGAGTTCATGGTTCACGTATTGCTGAAGCCTGGCTTGAAGAATTTTGAGCATTACTTTACTAGCATGTGAGATGAGTGCAAATGTGAGGTAGTTTGAGCATTCTTTGGGATTGGAATGAAAA
Source organism: Cephalophus harveyi (assembly GCA_006410635.1). Lineage (NCBI taxonomy): Eukaryota > Metazoa > Chordata > Mammalia > Artiodactyla > Bovidae > Cephalophus > Cephalophus harveyi. The sequence continues at coordinate 139,393 of SJYT01042973.1, read as the reverse complement.
CTGACCTTTTCCAGTCCTGTGGCCACTGCTGAGTTTTCCAAATTTGCTGGCATATTGAGTGCAGCACTTTCACAGCATCATCTTTCAGGATTTGAAACAGCTCAATTGGAATTCCATCACCTCCGCTAGCTTTGTTTGTAGTGATGCTTTCCAAGGCCCACTTGACTTCACATTCCAAGATTCAGAAAACAAAGAAACATTCAGAAAATGAAGATCATGGCATCTGGTCCCATCACTTCAGGGGAAATAGATGGGGAAACAGCAGAAACACTGTCAGACTTTATTTTTTAGGGCTCCAGAATCACTGCAGATGGTGACTGCAGTCATGAAATTGAAAGACACTTACTCCTTGGAAGAAAAGTTATGACCAACCTAGACAGCATATTCAAAAGCAGAGACATTACTTTGCCGACTAAGGTCCATCTAGTCAAGGCTATGGTTTTTCCTGTGGTCATGTATGGATGTGAGAGTTGGACTGTGAAGAAGGCTGAGCACCGAAGAATTGATGCTTTTGAACTGTGGTGTTGGAGAAGACACTTGAGAGTCCCTTGGACTGCAAGGAGATCCAACCAGTCCATTCTGAAGGAGATCAGCCCTGGGATTTCTTTGGAAGGAATGATGCTAAAGCTGAAACTCCAGTACTTTGGCCACCTCATGCGAAGAGTTG
>SJYT01042973.1:71278-129450 GCA_006410635.1 Cephalophus harveyi | reverse complement strand
TTTTTAATTGTTCTTTGTATTTCTATCACAGAATTTCTTATGTAAAAAAATGAAAATCTTTCATACATTTCTGTACTATTATACTAGATTTTATCTATAATACTACAGAGATGCTGAATCCAACTCAAATAAATTGCAGTCTTTAATTTTATTAAATGATAAAAATTTTTAAAAATTACATTTCTTTCTTTGACCTTTTTATTTGTTTGGCTCACAACTTAAACAAATAATATATTCAGCAATGAAGGAATAGAAGCACTTTAAAACTGTATTGAGACAAAAATGATACAATAGAGAAAACTGTTGAATGAAGAGATAGAATGATAAAGAGTCATTATGATGTCTGAGCCAGAAGGATAAATGCACAAGCTCTTCTCTGGACTCAACTGGCCTGTATATTACTCCTGTAATAGCAATTTCCATTTTTTATTGAGCAGAATAATCACTTTTTTGTTTTTATTAATATTTCATATTCCCAAATTTGACACTGGAAATTTTTATGCAATATGTCTTGATTTCCATCCAGCAGTCTGAATTTGAACAATAATCTAAGTATCTTTAAAACATATTTTGAAAAAGTTCCCATTATGAACTGAACTCTGTTTCCCCAAAATTCATATGTTAACCCTAACACCCAGTGTAGCTATCATCAGAGTTAGGCCTTTAAAAAGATGTGTGCCAGTCTTCCCTGGTGGCTCAGATGGTAAAGAAACCGCCTGCAATGCAGGAGACCGACCTAGGTTCAATCCCAGGGTTGGGAAGATCCCCTGGAGGAGGGCATGGCAACCCACTCCAGTATTCTTACTGGAGAACCCCTATGGAGGTTGGCAGGTTGACACTTAGCATGCATGCACCAAGTCTGGGGTATTTTGTTATGGCTGTCCTAGTAAACTAATACAATATGCTAGAGATCTCGTTATACTATGTGTCTGTTATATACGAGGTATTTTTGATATGCATGCTGAGCACTAAATATACAGGATTCCTTCCTGTAATAACACATAATTTATTGGACATTATTTTTCAAAACTAGGAGAAACATTTAAGTGAACAAGGTAAAGAAACAGCTTGTTCGTTTCACAAGCAATGCCATAATTTTCATGGTATATGTTTTCAGATTTTTTTATTATACTGTTCCCTTATTTTTCCCCTGAAATAATGGACAGGAGTCATTATCTCTTTGGACATATCACAATTTAAAAATTAATTAGGTAATTGGGATCTTCTTTTATGAGGTCAAAAGCAAAGTCCCAGTGGATGATTAATTTGAGTGCTAAGCCAGGCACCTAATCAAACACTTGCCAGACTTCTATAGTCTAAGTATGGTAACTGCTTCTGGTTTTGTGAGAGAGAGGAAAACATTCTCTCAAGACAAATCCTGGAAGGATCCACTAGAATTAATCACAACTAACAATGGTCAAGGAACTTGGAGTTAATGTGTGGAGGAAAAATCCAACTTCACTAGGGAGCCAGGCATAATATAGCATCAGAAATCAGAAAGGGGCTAATGTTCATGGCATGATTTTTGCAGGTGTTCACAACCTTAGAATTACACTTGAGTATCAGAGAAGGAATGTCTTGCTCACACTCTGTTGGTAACAAGCCTTACTGATCTTGTTCCTTTCTCATTGTCTGGGGTTCTTCTCATTGGGTTACTATGTTCAGCCTGCCCATGTTCAGAAGTTCAGGGCAGATGTCTTGTCTCCCTTCTGGGACAGATAAGTGAAAGTTGTATGGTGTGCATAGGGCTAGGCAATGAAAACCATTTTATAAAAAGATGAAGGGTCTAAACTGGGGGTAAATAGAACAGAACCAAGCTGGCAATCGTGAGTCTGAGTGAACTCCGGGAGATGGTGATGGACAGGGAGGCATGGCGTGCTGCGATTAATGGGGTCACAAAGTGTCGAACACAGCTGAGAGACTGAACTGAACTGAACTGAAAGATTATACTAATAACAAACTGATTAAAAAGTAGAAATAAGTCTAAGTTGAAAGAAGTCTGAAGGCAGACTATAAAGGCATAGAATGTCTTTGATTTCACTTTCCCCTTCCTTATGGATAAGCTGGATATATTTAAAGGAACCAAAAATACAAGAACAGCATGTATGTTAAAGAAAAGCACAAATCAAAAGAGGGAGAGAATGTCTTATGCTCATTCTTCTTGGTATTTCATGCTATTTCCATTGTTAGTACACTTCTCTCCTACTCCAACTTGGTTATAGAAATGCATGTTCCATCATAGTACATTTAATAAGCACAATGTTAGAATGTGCATTAACAGCTTTTGTGATTATATTATTTTTCAAGGATTGACTTACAGGAGCTGATAAAAGTGAAGGTATTTGTCTTGCAAACATTCACTTCTATTTTATTCTTTGGTTCTGTAGAATTTGTATTGTTTCTGATATGCTATAATTTTTACGTAGATGGAATAGTTGATATGTGAAAAGAAATGGGGTGTGTGGCAGACTAACTCAAAGGAATAAAGGAAAGCATTGATACAAATTATACTCCATACCATTATCACATTATGTGTAAAATACTTAAAATGAATTATCTTTCATGTTACTCACCTTGAAGACAACTAAGGGCTTTCTATTTCCCTTTCCATGTTGATAAAACCAAGGCTTAGAAAGGCAGTTGCTTTCTCTTACCTTCCCCACATTCAGTCAGCTAAGTGGCAGGTTTAGAACTTAATCTGAGTATCAGGTATTCTCAGTTCTTGTCTCGTGTGCTTTCTCCTATATCTGATTGTCTTTCTTATAAAGCCGAACCAGCTCTGAAATTGGTAGTGTTCATAAAACATGTTACTAATTTTAGTGGGCCAGTTGAATTCATTCCTGGTTACCAGAGCTGGAAAACCTAGAACAAAGGGACCCAAGACTATATCTGAAATATGAAAGGACACAGTTTGAACTGAGATCCAGTTTGTGCTGGAGTCAGCTGATACAAAATCCCAAGAGCCAATTGATAGCATCTCTTCCCTACTCCATGTTCAATAGCTTAGAACTGGTCTTAGTGGGGGTATTTGCAGCAGGGAAATAAACAAATGCTATATGCAGTCAGGACTTTTTCATCTGGAGAGATAGTTAAATAGTTTTTATTAGCACTGGGGTAGGAAGTGGGGTATGGGTAGAAAAAATATGATCTTTGGAATAAAATGGACTTTGGTTTGAATTCTTGCTCTGCTATTAGACAAACTGCCAAATTATTTATCCTCTCTGAATTCACATTCCCTCTTAAGTATAAGCAGTTAATAACATCCTTGCAAAGCTTTAGGATTAATGATCATGTATATATGTGTTGACAAATAAAAGACAGTCAATTTTAGTTTTTATTATCAGCGTTATTAAAAACCTCACTGCTCTTCCTTTTGTGACACATTTCCGCAGGAGTAAAGTTAAAATCACGTTAGTGCTCTGTGGAAAATGTATTAAGTTGAAGAAAAGATTTTTTTAAATGGATAAAAATGACAAAATCCATTAGGCTCTTTAGAAACAGGTACTATTATAATTCTAGCTATTTACTGTTACCACACAATACAACAGAATACACAGTCCAGCTAAGAAAGAGCTACTTTTGCCAAATTGAAGTAACAGGAGGTAAATGGTACTGCTCTCCTCCAAAGGATCTGTGGATTTATAAATTGGTTGGAAGCATAGGGTTTGGGTTATTTTGTTTCATATGATTCACAGCGCCAAGCTCTGCAGTCCTAATTTTATCCTGGGGCATCCATTCAATACTTGCTTGGAGAGAATAGTGTCACCAACCGCGTCCTCATAAGCACTGCCAAACATACAAGTTTCTTTTTCCTGTTTGGAGAGGAATATACTCTCCAAATCTATGAGGCCTGAGCTATTTTTGTTTGTTTGTTTTTTCCCAGGATGACGACCCAACTCTTCTATCAAAGTGAGAGTTTAGATGAGGAGTGAGATTTCCATAAGAAGCCTTTTACACCGATATTCAGGGACTCGAGGAACATAAGACAGTACAAATACTATGAAATCATCAAGAATATACGAGGCCGTAATCATAGTAGTGGTGAAACAAACAGTACTCCAGAAGCAGACACACACAACACAGCAGCCAAATGGAAACCTGGCTTCGTTTAGTGAAAGTGCCAAGAAATGCAACCGCCCTGGATGTCACAGACATAGAGAAAGCCGATGGCCTTTGGGGCCTTCAGGCAGATTGCACTCAAGGAGTTTAACGGAAACTGTAGTGCGTGCTAGGGCCACACAGAACAAGCCACTAAGTGGGAAGTCCTCCCGGGGCGGTATGATTTCCTGTGGAAAATAACAGCTTGTAAACGCTTGCATTTTCAGTTTATTCCATGAAAAGAGCTATTAAATATCAAGCAAATCAAAGTGAGTCTTATAGGTGATTACATGCATATTTTTTGAAACCTGGTAATAAAAATATGATGAATGACTTTGATTAATGAAATTGGTTCAGGGTCTCTCCTCAAAAGAAAATGAGATATAGAAACATGATTGTGGACCAGAAAGCCATTGGAATGAGTGTTAAGTTTGCTGTTCCTTCTTTGTATGCAAATAGAGAAACATTTTCCCGAGACAGAGGTTTAGGTTCTGAAATGTGAGGTTACACTGGTTAACAAGATATGCTGTGTTGTCACTTTTTCAAAGAGTTGTATCCAGGATATTGAGTACAGTTCCCTTTGTTATACACTAGGACCTTTTTGTTTACCCATTCTGACTGTAATAGTTAGCATCTATCAGTCCCATAATGGAAAACAATCATAAAAAGGATGTGTGTACCTGGTGGCTCGGAGGTTAAAGCATCTGCCTCCAATGCGGGAGACCTGGGTTCGATCCCTGGGTCGGGAAGATCTCCTGGAGAAGGAAATGGTAACCCACTCCAGTATTCTTGCCTGGAGAATCCCATGGACGGAGAAGCCTAGTAGGCTACAGTCCACGGGGTCGCAAAGAGTTGGACACGACTGAGTGACTTCACCTTCACCCTTCATTGACACATATACCTGAGTCACTTTTCTATACAGCAGAGATTGATACAACATTGTAAATCAGGTCTACTTCAATTAAAAACAAACAAAAAAACAGAGTTGTACCCTAATTGTTGGCTGGTGTTCAGAAGGAAAAGTATCTTCCAGAATTGGCATAAAGACCAATAGTCATTTATACCATTCACATTACTGGGAACAACTATTTCAATTTACATTCCAAGGGAAGTGACATTTTGCTAGAAGATGTTAGCATCAGGAAACTTAAATAATTTTGAAGTAAATGTTGTTATATGTATGCAATCTCCAAAATAATGCCTTGTGGAAATTTTGCGTTTGTTTCATTTGCTTTGTGATACCAAGTACTTCAAAAGACTACTAATAAATAACAAATTAATCTGAAATAGAGACCAGTCTTCCCAACTCCCTACATGGAATTTGTCTTGATGGATTGCCCTTAATCTCTTAGTGAATAACAAATACTTTCTTTCCAAAATTTCAAGGAAAAAACACTTCCTTATTCATTGCTTTGTACCTTGATTGGATTTTGAAATTCTCCTACTTGTGCCCTTAGGTCCATCCCTGGTAGATATTTGAGATTTGCCTTGAGCATAATAATCTGTAAATTCTTTAAAAGACTGTTTCCTCTCAGGCTGTGGGAAACTCAAATGTATCAGACCAAAAATTTGATTTTATTTGTGGTGAAAATCCTAGAGTACTACAACAAAAATCAAATGGTCTAGTGGTGCAAGCAAACAGCATAGGCCTTCTCCCAGGGCGGGGGGGGAAAAACAACTAATGGAGTTCTTGCTTCAAGCATGAAAAGTAAAGTCATCTGACCGTGATAAAGCTGCATGGTATTTTGGTTTTTTTTGTCAAAGATCAAACTTTTATAGGACTGGTGGCCAAGGACAGAAAGCAGCCATGGGTCCACTGACTAATGCTATGCAACTCTGCACCAGTTACCTTGGATTAGAGTTGTTTTCTCAGGCAAAAAATATGTGCAAACTGGAAATAATGATTTTCTGGATCCCTGCAAAGCAAAAATCCAAATCATCACAGAATATAGGCAGAGGAATTCATTTGAAAATTTACAGAGACACTGCAGCATTCTAGGGATGGCACATTATTGTATATATTTAGGAACATCGTTTTAAACCTAATTGGATTTCTCTGGTTCTTAATTAAATGTTACAATTCAAGTCAGCTATTGACTACATAAACTGTAAGTAACTATGGAGCTATAATTTCAGTTTTAGCATTCTGTTTTAATATGTAGGACATTGGCCTAGACCATGAAAAAGCAGATCAAGCTTTTTGTCTCGTGTTTTTATGAACTAAATGCTTAATGTATTTGAAGCTCATTTCTTATAAGACAGAGGATGTTCTAGGGAATAATGAAACCAGACCTCTTCTGAGCTTCTTGGAGAGAGTCAGGCTTATAGAATTCCTGATGATGGTATTTTTTTATTATTACTATCATTAACCACAACCCTATGATTAAAATGAGTTTGAATTTGCTGGGGAAAAAAGTACAGATATAAAAGATAAATATATTGTATTCCCTCTTAAGAGACAAGAGAGAATGGGAAGGTCATATATGAAGGTATATATGTATACACACACACATATACACACAGCACAGTTCCAATTCATTTCTGAAGTCAGCTGGGCTTTGGACTATCTAATATTCAAATTCAGCAAGAATTTATTTTGCAATTAATTATGGTTCAAGTATGCTGCTGGGCACAGAAGTGATAAGTTAATACAGTGTGATCCTGCCTACTGAAAGGCTCACAATAGTCAGCAATAAATATTTAAATAGCTCACTGTTCTACAAGGCAGATTTAAATAAAAACCACTTGAAATATAAGGAATTTTTAACAGAAACAAAAAGAGAGGACTAATTCTGATAAAGATGAGCAGTAGACAAAGAAAACTTCAAAAAAGTAATGTCTTTTAAGTTATACATTGAAGTCTGAAAAAGATCTTACTAAGTGAAAAGTAAAGGAAGGATATTCACTACCAGCTGAAAAAAATCCCCAGAGAAATACCCAGAAACCTTATGAGGTTTTAGGGAATAGATGTGGTGTATTTTTATTATCATTGCTATTAACAGAAAGCATGTTTTAATCGCAAGACTGGCTAATGGTTGATCTTTTTGAACTTTTCCAGTTGAGGACCATTCAATGGAAGGTAGAGATTCTGAGCTTTTGAAGTACTGTTGTCTGTGATAGACATTATTGGCAGTCTGATTTTCTCTCAACTAGACGGTACTGATAGATTGCAAGAAATATAGGTTAGCTTCCATACACTTCACACATCAGAATCAATATCTGAAAATTATGGCACTTTGTTGACACACACAACAAAAAGACTGCAAATGAGACATGAGTTTGTTTGGGTTCTTAAGAACTGCAATTCTGAAGACATAAACAGTAAAACTGAAAGAGTGTTGCAGGGAGAAGAAAGAGTCAGGGGCTGATAAAGGCAAAAAGCAAAAGCCAGCTTCAAGGTTGTTTAAGTTGCCTGGTGAGAATGTGATTCACTCTGATTCAAATCAGGAAGTATTTGTGCTTAAGGAATTACATGTTATTTTCGGGTAGTGGTCCAGTAAGTACACTGAGTTTCTGGCAGATACCTAGATGTCTTTGTTAGGACACAATAAGTGGTCAAGAGGTCAAATTCCATCTAGCCTGAAACCCGAATAAGCCATACTTCCTCAGGGGCCTCCTGGTTCCAATTTAGAGGACTCTGTTAACAACACTGACTCCATTTTTATTTTTCTTCCACATCTATCAGACCACAATTTGTCAAGTGTTAAATATTTATAATCGAGTGTGATGGAATTTGGAAGCACCTTGGCATATGAAATATTTTTAACTAAAGGAATGTCAGAAATGGCAAGTGAAGGAAGACAGTGGCCTCCCACTTTGCCCCTGAAGCAGGCCATAGGAACCGCTTCTGAGAGATGGGCTCCCTATAACCTGAAGGAAAGGAGAATCTTTATCTCCAAAGACAGAGGTAGGCCAGTAGGAATCCAAATGAACAGGGCTTGCTAAGTTTCTGCCAGTTTAATATACTTAGCTTCCACTCTTTTATCCTATCACATTTTTTCTATGACTTTCCATTCTTCACTAAGCCTAATATAAAAGAGTTAAGGTCAAACTGTTTCTTTAGGTCTTCATTTCCTTATGAAGGCTCCAGTGTCATAAAAATGTCTATTAAACAAATGTGTATGCATTTCTCTTGTTAACTAGCTCAGTTTATAGGACCTTAGCTACAGAACATAGTAGGGTAGTAGGAAAACTAAGCTTTTCCTCTCCTACACGTGCATATGATATTCACTTGTTTGACATTAGAATCATTTTAAGTATGCAGTATTCTGCCATATGATAAAGTTCTTCTCAATTCAAAGACATGAAAACTAAGACTGAAACACCAAAATATTTGTCAAAGTTCACTCAACTAGTTAGTGGAAGATCTAGATTTGGATCTAAATCCCCCCAATTCCTGCCTTTTTTTTTTTTTTTTCTTTTTTGCTACTTACTCTTCAGGAAGAAAAACAATTGTCCCTCTACTCTTCTGGATTCTTGGCTGAGACTCTATAATGAAATATTAACAGGAGAAAAACAAGCAGAAGTTTAATGACACATATACCTTCTGTATACCTGGGAGATACCCAGGAAAACTAACTTCTGAGAGGTCCAGGCTACCACCTTAACTATCATCTCCAGCTAGAGACAACAGAAAATGTTATGGGATAGAGGAGCCAATTGTGGAAGGTTTTCAAGCAAAGCACAATAAAAACAGGGTAAGGTTGTTATGGAAGCTTAACTTTTTGTTTTGCCTTTTTCTTGTTTTGTTTTGCAGATTTTAGTTTTGCCTTCTTCAGTGGTAAGAGCTTCTAGAGAATTAGTCTTCTTCCACTTCATGGTACAGAGGAGACTTCTCTTTTAATTGTAAATATCTCTTACAAAAGGATAACTTCTGCTTGGTTTTCAAAGCTTATCCTTGGATGTTTCTTTAAAATAACCAGCCTGAAATAATCCTTATGCCAGAGACATACTTTTGAGTGGCAAACTCTGCTTCCAGCACTACTGTATTGCACTAGTCTTTCCTCTTCAGTAGATGCTTTGAAGACAATTAAACCCAGTTTGGTATTGGTGACTATTAAATGGAACACATTTCTTAAGAGAAATGATGATATATATTTTTTTCTGCTGTTGACAACTTCAGTTTAATAACTTGAGTACTTTTGTCAGGGAGGGAGGTGGGAGGGGGGTTCAGGATCGGGAACACGTGTACACCCGTGGCAGATTCATGTTGATGTATGGCAAAACCAATACAGTATTGTAAAGTAAAATAAATAAAAAATAAAACAATAATGAAAAAAAAAAAACCTGACAGAAGTGGAGCAGTTGAAATTTGTTGAAGTTACACAATTCTTCTTTTTAGACCTTGACCTTATTATCTACAACAATATACTAGGGCACTCACTTTGTTACAACTGTCTTTGCATGGTATATTCCTGCTGTTCATTTAGCAGAATTTCCCTGCCCTTCAGAAAGCCTGCCAGTCATATTCATTTAGTTCCTACACTAAAATTTCAAGACACTGCTTGGAATTACAGGTGGCCCAGTAAAGAGCCTGCCTGCCAATGCAGGAGACAGGTCCCTGGGTTGGGAATATCCCCTGGAGGAGGAAATGATCACCCACTCCAGTATTCACACCTGGTGAATCCCATAGGTAGAGGAGCCTGGCGGGTTTTAGTCCATAGTGTTGCAAAGTATCAGCCACAACTAAAGCGACTTAGCATGCATGCACTATTTACACATTTTTTTCTTGACATAGTCGTCCTTAAGACAATATAATGTTTAAATGGTGCCTACAAAAAAGACATATTATTTCATTGTTTTCATTCCCATATTCTCTAAGAATTAACTAACTTATTAAATGAGATATATTAAAAACAGATTTGTGACTAGGATTTGAGGCATAAAAATGGGCATTTTGAAATGAGCTGACTCAGAAATCCCAATTAAATATGTTTAACCATACTTAACTTTAAGAGAGCTTATGTGGACTAAATGTCAGGGGGAATATATATATATATGTATGCATGTATATACATATACATATAGAGACTTTGAAATGAGCAAAAGGAAAAAATACCATCTTGAGTAGGGTAACTTTCCCTAAGTGATTGTGGCTAATTTATAACCTGGTGTAGAAAACTGGCAATAAGAAACCGAAACAAATACAAATGATTCATAGAAGCGCAAACGGATTGTGCCTGGTAGGGGAATACAATTGATTATTGACCAGTGGATAGAGTGCTCATACATCTTTTGTATATTTATTTTATCATTTGTTATTTCTTAGGTATGTGTAACTATTTGAATTCTTTTTTGAACTGGTGATAGCATTTTATCTCTCATTAATGAGTTAAGTAAATGACATGATTATTTAAATGTATACCTTTTTTTTTTTTTTTTTCTGCAAAAACTATTTTAACACTATAAGTCAGTGTTTCCAAATTCTGGTGTGCTTTACAGTCCCCTGGAGGGCTTGTTAAGACTAAGATCACTGGGACTCATTTTTAGAATTTCTGAATCAGTATTCCTGGGTGGGGCCTGGTGATTTGCATTTCTGGCAAGTGCAGGTGATAGTGATGCCTCTTTGGCCCAGAAGCTATACTGTCGGAAGCACTGGTATAAAACATAGTCACCAAGATGATGATTACAATTCCCTGAAACATTTATTTTATCTAACAGAAAGATATTCATTCTAAAACCTAATCTGCAACCCTAAACTATTTTCAGCTCCCTATGTGAAAAGAATGTTTCTAGTCCTTTCATTTTTTTTCACCCTATGGCTGGATAAATCAGCCTCTTAAATCTCCTGATTTAGGCATTAGGAATAGTGGCAGCTTCTTTTAAATGATGTGATGGGGGATAGGAAGGTATCTTGGAAGACAATATAAGATTCACTCTAGACCAATTATGTAGTTAATTACTCTAGCGTGTGAACTTAGCCTTCAGAGCAATCTCATTTGGGCTGAGGAAAAAAGCTACTACAGACAATTATGGGATGTGTATGATGTTAGAAAGGGGAAGATGGAGCTATTGTTGGAGGAAGAGTATAAATGCTAAGCAGTGTAATCTGAAATAAACATAAGTGGAATTGTATTTTCCCTGAGCTGTAGTCTTCATTGCATAATAAGTTCTTTCCATTCTAATTTTTATGATTCATTTGCTCATTGGGACAAGTTTTCTATTTTTCTTCTTTTCCCTTTCCTGTTGCAGGATATGCATTATCCTTCTATATTGTGGCTATAGAATTCAATATGCATTTTCATTGTCAGACAGGAGGGTAGCAAAGGAGAGTAATTTAAATGAGCAAACATCTTTTTTCCCATTTAAATCAAAAGGAAAGCCTGATACCCATGGGTGAACCCCATATACCTGACCTAGTTGTGGCTGTTGTTTTCCTTTTTATGTTCTCACAGTTCTTAAAAAAAGAAAAAGAGTAAAAGTAAGCCTTGTCATTGGTATAATGATAATAGGAAAAGTACAAGCAGAATTTTCAAATACTTGGAGGTGGGTTTTTAAAAAGGCTGTTGTGAACCTATAAAACATAAGGTAAATTAAATCTAATTTGCATGCAATTTGTCATTTATTGAGAGGTTGGTGGCAATTAAGAAAGTGCAATTTGTTCTTTAAAACTATTTCTCTTTTATGTACATTAAAATAAATACATCAACACATTTCTGTTAGTCATGAGATTACAATGGTGCACTCTAGTGGACAAACTGAACACTTGAAATTCTGCATTAAATTTTGGTAAAGTTTTCATAATTTTATAGACATAAACTGATCTGTATTTAATTCAAATACAAACTCAGTAATGGCACTAGGACTAGGTAGAAGACAGTACATCATTTTAGACAAAGAGAATTTGTGGGTGGGACAATGTCTTAGAGTCAATTTCAGTGTTAGAAGGAGGTTTCTTTTCCCTTTGTCCTTTCTTTCCTCCTGCTACCTCCTTCTTTTATTTTCTTTTAATCAATAAATCCTCAGTTCAACATAATAAAGAAAATATAAAATTGGGACTTGAAATCTGAATCCTCATCTTTAACTGGTTGATACTCAACACTAATATTATAAGGAGTAAAAATATTTATGTACTAATGTGAATGTAAGGATATTTTGAAATTAAGATTTTTACCTTTGTTATCCTAAAACTATCTAGAAATGATGCTTGCCTTTATGTGAATTTTCTAAAGCAATTTTTATATTATCTATAATCTTCTTTAAAAATACCCACAAGTGAAGTTTAGTGTTTTTTTTTTTTTAATTTCTAAAGTACTCTTCTAGAGTGTTGTAACAGATAAGGTGTTTTTTTATGTTTATAATATTTGTAAATTATACATAATTTGAGAAACAACAATTTATTAATCCAATGCTATATACATGACTAAAATTTTAGCAAAGAAATAGAGGAGAAAGAAAAGACAAAGGTATAATCTAGTTAAATACTATACAGTCCATGGAATTCTCCAGGCCAGAATACTGGAGTGGGTAGCCTTTCCTTTCTCCAGGGGATCTTCCCAACCCAGGAATTGAACCCAGGTCTCCCGCATTGCAGGGGGATTCTATCCCAACTGAGCTATCAGAGAAACCCTAAATACCAAGCACCTAAACTGTAGTTCAAAGTGAGGCCATACTTTAATGAATAAAACTTTTTTCTCTTGAACTTTCATCAGTTAAGGAAATTATCTAATAAGAGGTTATCAGTTAAGAGGTCATCCAAGAAACAAACTGCACCCTAAGTGACTCTGCAAATTATTTTAAGGGATGGTTAGCACTAGCGCCTGCCTTATTATAATGGAACAGCCCAATAACTGGCTGCAGTTGTAACTGTGTCTCCAGGAGTACAAGGAGTGTTTCTCTCAAATGTACTGGAGGCTTGTATGCAATTCCTTGAGGAGAAGCCCCATGAACATTCTTCAGCGTGGAAACTGTAAATGTGGACAGGCTGCTAAACATAAGTGTGTGAAGAACATTTCTAATCCAATTCCCTATTCCAGTCTGGCTCACTCATGAGACTCAACTGGCCCTGAAATAACCTTAAATTTGATCTTACTGCTTCAGAACAGTACATATGCAAGATAAATGAGGCTAGAGAAGGCACCACTACTCCTTGGCTCGCATTCACTTGAAGAATTGTGCTAAATTCAACTAAGCAAGTACAAACCTGTTCAAAGTAAATGAATTTTGTTCTATTCTATTTTACTTTATTTTTATTATTTTTTGCCTTTAAAATTGTCTTAGAGAAGAGGAAACTTCATCCTACTGTGGGAACCAGATACTGTGCTAGGTACTGTGTCAAAGTTCTTTAATTTTAAATAACAGGAAAAAAGAAAAGCAACAGAAACTTAGTATATCTAGAACCAAAAGGTGGTGGGTACTGGAACAGCTCACAAACCTAAAGAAAGAGGTGCATAACCAGTGTCTGGGAAATACAAGTATTATGAGTGTGCAGGAAGTATCAGTATTATAAACCTGTGGACCTTGTTTTTGAATGTTCCATTGGAGAACTCAGCATAAGAAGATTTGGCCTCTTGAAAAGTTTTAAATTTCCCAAAGGAAGAATCACATCAGTCCGTATGTGGTCAAACAATAACCCCTTTAGTCAAGTCTCTATGACTCAGGTGACATTAGGATCTATGATGTTCAGCTTCATGGGAATCACTTAAAAGAATGAACAGGGATACTCTCTGCAGGAGAGAAAGATGATGAGTAGTCAAAACAACTGAATGGTCACTACATTCCAACTCCTGCCTTCTTAAGTGCTACACATATACCCATCTACTGAATTTCCAGAGAAGTCTCTTTTTTTAAAAATGCAATTATCTTATGCATTACCCAAAACAAATACACCCTTTCTCAAGGAAAAATATACTGAAGTCATTCTTACTTTGCATCCTGATCACTGGCATGGAGCAGAGGTAAACTTCTTCAGGTCCTGAATTATTCTTCTACTAGTACTAGAATTTCTTATAGCTATTCTGCAACTTACAAATACAACTCTAAATATTTAGGGACTGATTGGTATGAGGATTAGGGCTTCCCTGGTGGCTCAGATGTTAAAGCGTCTGCCTCCAATGCAGGAGACCTGGGTTCGATCCCTGGGTCGGGAAGATCCCCTGGAGAAGGAAATGGCAATCCACTCCAGTATTCTTGCCTGGAGAATCCCATGGACAGAGAAGCCTAGTAGGTTACAGTCCATGGGGTCACAAAGAGTCGGACACGACTGAGCGACTTCACCTGGTATGAGGATTAATTCTTAAATAGCATTGTCTAGTCCACAGTCCCATAATTATAGTGCAACTCTACTATGGAGTATCTATTAGGAGTATATTCTTTTTCTAAAATAGCTTTTGGAGACTCTCCTGACAATCCAGTGGTTAAGACAATGCACTTCTCCTGCGGGGGCATAGGTTCAATTCCTGTCGAGGAAATAAGATCCTGGATGTCACACAGTGTGGCAAAAAAAAAAAAAAAAGGAAAAAAGTATCTTTTGGTTAATATTTTTTTTTTGTTACTCCATGTGGTGCTCCACCCTCATCCCAAAGTTGGATTTGAGAATAGCAATAGAATATGTAACTTGTCAGAAGTTTTTGATCCTAGATGAAGACACAAACAGGGACAAATGGAGTTGCCTATGTTGAGGAGGAAAGATAATTTTTCCTCTGCTCTTCTGGGTTCTTGACTGAGACCCCCTATGATCAAAGAAAAGTTATCAGGAGAAAAACAAACAGAAGTTTGATAACCTATATACCTCCAGTATACATGGAGGATATCCAAGAAAACAGTAATTCCTTGAAATGGCCCAAGCTACCACCTTAAATGCCATCTCCAGCTAAACATAAAAGAAGGTGTTGGGGGTTGGGGAAGCCAGTTATGGAAGGTTATCAGGAAAGACATTTTAAACCAAGGTATGATTGTTACACAGATTTAAGTCATGCCTTCATCTCTGATAAGAGTTCCTAAAGATTTAGTCAGTCATCCCCTTCTTCTTGGTATAAAGAAGGGTAAACTCTTACAAATGAAGATTTTCCTTATCAGTGTACATGCCCCTTGCTGCTGCTGCTGCTGCTGCTGCTGCTAAGTCGCTTCAGTCGTGTCCGACTCTGTGCGACCCCATAGATGGCAGCCCACCGGGCTCCCCCATCCCTGGGATTCTCCAGGCAAGAACACTGGAGTGGGTTGCCATTTCCTTCTCCAATGCATGAAAGCGAAAAGTGAAAGTGAAGTCGCTCAGTCGTGTCCGACTCCTAGCGACCCCATGGACTGCAGCCTACCAGGCTCCTCCGTCCATGGGATTTTCCAGGCAAGAGTACTGGGGTGGGGTGCCATTGACATGCCCCTTACAAAAGGGTAACTCTTACTTAGCTTTAGAACTTCTCCTGTGCATGCTGTTTCTTAAAAAAGAGTTCAAGATAAACCTTACACCAAAGCATCATATTTGAGGATGGCAAATTTTATTTTCCTTCACCTGCAACAATGCCTAGTCTCCTAATAAGACTGGATGCCTTTAACTTTGATTTACTATGGATGGAAATTTGAGCACTGAACCAGAGTTAGCAAAAGTCCATTTTGTTAACCCCTGGCATAGACTTTGTGTTAATGATGGGAATCAAAACCCAGACTTGTATAAAATGAATGTGGTGTCTTTGAAAAACAGAAAATGCAAAGGTAAAGGTAAGGTGCTGCTATGAATTGAATTATGTTCTCCAAAGAAGAAAAGTTAAAGTTCTAAGCCCAAGTACCTCAAATTGTGATGGTTTTTGGAAATTGGGTCTTCACGGATATAATCAAGTCAAAATAAATTATTAGTGTAGATTCATATCCACTATGATTTTTATCATGTAAAAAGGGGAAATTTTGACAGAGACAAACACACAGAGACATAAATAGAAACAGAGAGAAGATAAGCATCTGTCTACAAGCTAAGAAACACCTGAAGCTAAATAGCCAATCTAAAAGTGAGGCTGAGGCAGCATATTCAGAGGCAGTGTGGGCCTGCCTATGTGCAACTTGGGTTCTGACCTCCAGAACAGTGAGACAATAAGCTTCTATTGTTTTTAGCTATCCATGTATGGTTTCACTATGGCAACCCTAGAAAACCAATACCGGTAGAATCTGTGTGTCTTATGATCGAGATTCTGGTACCATTTCCCTACAATGCTTTTATTTCTGTCTCCTTTGATATTAGGCTAGCTATATCATGTTCACAGAATGATGTTAGCAAGGTTTCAGCTTTTTGTGTGTGTGTCCTCAGAAAGGCAAGAAGAGAGAAAACTTCAATTATGGAAATCCAGTTGCGTGATTTTATAATAGAGCACAGCCATTCACAGCCCTTAGCACAAAGCCTTTGGTGCTCGCCCTTACCCCACCCCAGCCCACCCGGTTACCGAGCAACAGTTTCTGCAGGGCCATTAATGGTCCTGCTCAATCACTGGTTGGTGCCACAGTGGGCCCCTCCCACAGTGACCGCTCTTAAGGAGTGACCTTGGTGATGCTCTTTGACCAACAGTCAGTAGAATGGTGGGCCTCAGGCAAAGTGGTGGTCCTCAGGTGCAAAGTGAGGGAAGAGGAGGCTCCCAGCCTTCTCCCCAGGGGCCCTCCAGCGCACCCGGCTTCAGGCCAGTCGAGAGCAGAGGGGCCCAGGGAACAGGCTGGGGCTGTGTCCTGCAGGACTCCTGAGTCTTTGCCAAGGCTGCCCACTGGCGGGACCCAGGCCTTGAGGCAGCGATGAACCTACCCTGACCCCACAACCTAATGGCAGCGGCCATCTGCCTGGGAAGCCGTCTGTGAGGACAGCCCCACCATTTGGGCGGCCTAAGGAGCCTGAAGGCCAATTGCTTCCCGGGTGTCTGGCTCCCTCAGCCATGACAGCTGGACAGGTTCTGGGGACCTGGCCCTGAGAAAGCCACCAGCTGAGGTCTGCTTCTTCAGCCAGGACCTGGACCTTGGAGGGGAAACGTTGAGCCTTAGGAACTTTCCCTTTCTTGTCAGAATAGAGAATAATGTTTGTTTCATAGCGATTTATAGAAACATGGTTACCTGACCATAGACTGCCATGCAAAGATGCTTCGGTTGTCTTCGACTATGTGTGACCCTATGGACTGCAGCCTGCCAGGTTCCTCTGTCCATATAATTCTCCAGCAAAGAATACTGGAGTGGATTGCCATTCCCTTCGGCAGGGGATCTTCCAGACCCAGGTATTGAACCAACGTGTTTTATGTCTAAACTGCATTGGCAGGCGGGTTCTTTACCACTAGCGCCACCTGGGAAGCCCAACCTGACTATAACCTGATCTCAAGAACATAGGCTCTGACACCAAGAGTGTGCAACAACTAACCACGCCTCTCCCCCACCTTTAATAGGAAATGGCTTAGCTGAGAGCTTTTGAGGAGTTTGAGGTTTTTAAGGCATGGGTGACCCACCTCCTTACATCTCTGTTCCAAACTCCGATGTTTTGGTATTGTTTGGCCTCACTATGCATCTGACACTAGATTTGTGTTTTGGTAACAATTTGTCATGTGCTGCTTTTCGGCCAATAACAATGGCTGGGATTCCCTGTTTCAGCTGGTAAAGAATCCACCTGCAATGCGGGAGACCTGGGTTCAATCCATGGGTTGGGAAGATCCTCTGGAGAAAGGAAACACTACCCACTCCAGTATTCTGGTCTGGAGAATTCCATGGACTATATAGTCCATGGGATAGCAAAAAGTCGAACATGACTGAGTGACTTTCATTTTCACTTTTTTTTTAAATATAAATTTATTTATTTTAATTGGAGGCTAATTACTTTACACTGTTGTATTGGTTTTGCAATACATCAACATGAATCTGCCATGGATGTACACGTATTCCCCATCCTGACCCCCCCCCCCACCTCCCTCCCCGTACCATCCCTCTGGGTCATCCCAGTGCACCAGCCCCGAGCATCCTGTATCAGGCATCGAACCTGGACTGGCGATTTGTTTCACATATGATATTATACATGTTTCAATGCCATTCTCCCATATCATCCCACCCTCGCCCTTTCCCACAGAGTCCAAAAGACTGTTCTATACATCTGTGTCCCCTTTGCTGTCTCGCATACAGGGTTATCATTACCATCTTTCTAAATTCCATATATATGTGTTAGTATACTGTATTGGTGTTTTTCTTTCTGGCTTACTTCACTCTGTATAATAGGCTCCAGTTTAATCCATCCAGTTCTAATGGAACTGATTCAAATGTATTTTTAGTGACTAATACTCCGTTGTGTATATGTACCACAGTTTTCTTATCCATTCATCTGCTGATGGACATCTAGGTTGCTTCCATGCCCTGGCTATTATAAACAGTGCTGCAATGAACATTGGGGTACATTGGGGTCTCTTTCAATACTGGTTTCCTCGGTGTGTATGCCCAGCAGTGGGATTGCTGGGTCATATGGCAGATCTATTTCCAGTTTTTTAAGGAATCACCACACTGTTCTCCATAGTGGCTGTACTAGTTTGGATTCCCACCAACCGTGTAAGAGGGTTCCCTTTTCACCACACCCTCTCCAGCATTTATTGCTTGTAGACTTTTGGATAGCAGCCATTCTGACTGGCGTGAAATGGTACCTCATTGTGGTTTTGATTTGCATTTTTCTGATAATGAGTGTTGTTGAGCATCTTTTCATGTGTTTGTTAGCCATCTGTATGTCTTCATTGGAGAAATGTCTGTTTAGATCTTTGGCCCATTTTTTGATTGGGTTGTTTATTTTTCTGGAATTGAGCTGCAGGAGTTGCTTGTATATTTTTGAGATTAATCCTTTGTCCATTGCTTCATTTGCTATTATTCTGTCCCATTCTGAAGGCTGTCTTTTCACCTTGCTTATAGTTTCCTTTGTTGTGCAGAAGCTTTTAATTTTAATTAGGTCCTATTTGTTTATTTTTGCTCTTATTTTCAATATTCTGGGAGGTGGGTCATAGAGGATCCTGCTGTGATTTATGTCGGAGAGTGTTTTGCCTATGTTCTCCTATAGGAGTTTTATAGTTCCTGGTCTTACATTTAGATCTTTAATCCATTTTGAGTTTATTTTTGTGTATGGTATTAGAAGGTGTTCTAGTTTCATTCTTTTACAAGTGGTTGACCAGTTTTCCCAGCACCACTTGGTAAAGAGATTGTCTTTTCTCCATTGTACATTCTTGAATTAAGCTTCAGTTCCTATACCAGTAACTGTCAAATGGGGTGGACATGGAAGCATCACTATGCATATCTAGTCTAATCAGAATCTGCCTCTGCAGTTGGAAGCAGCATCTTCAATTCCATGAGTTTCTTGGGATGTGCAATCTACTGGAAATATCCAGTTTCTTCTGAAACAGAATGATTTCATGGTACTCATTGGATCCTCTTTTTTTAACCATGGTAAGCATTGAAATAGCTGGAGGCCAAGACTAAAGGCCTCTTCTAAAGAGGAGGTCTTTTGGTGACCTCTCATTTGTGGTTGTTGTTTAGTTGCTAAAGTGCAAGAAAGAGAAATTTGCTCAGTAGTGTCTGACTCTTTGCAACCCCATGGACTATACAGTCTATGAAATTCTCCAGGCCAGAATACTGGAGTGGGTAGCCTTTCCCTTCTCCAGGGGATCTCCCCAACCCACGGATCGAACCCAGGTCTCTCGCATTGCAGGGTGATTCTTTACCAGCTGAGCCACAAGGGAAGTCCAAGAATACCAGAGTTGGTAGCCTATCCCTTCTCCAGTAGATTTTCCCAACCTAGGAATCGAACTGGGGTTTCCTGCATTGTAGGAAAATTCTTTTTTTTTTTTTACTTTATTTTACTTTACAATACTATATTGGTTTTACCATACATCAACATGAATCTGCCACGGGTGTACATGTGTTCCCAATCCTGAACCCCCCTTCCACCTCCCTCCCCATACCATCTCTCTGGGTCAGGGAAGCCCTTAGTCACTAAGTTGTGCTCAATTCTTTGTGACCCCGTGAACTGTAGCCCTTCAGGCTCCTCTGTCCATGAGATTTCCCAGGCAAGAATACTGAAGTAGGTTGCCATTTCCTTCTCCAGAGATTCTTCCTGATCCAGGGATTGAACTCCAGTCTCCTGCATGGGCAGGATGAAATGGTTGATGGCATGATGAGATGAGGATGAGATGGTTGGATGGTGCCACCAACTCAATGGACATGAGTTTGAGTAAACTCCCAGAGTTGGTGATAGACAGGTAGTCGGACACAACTGAGTGACTGAACTGAACTGCATCGGCAGGCAGATTCTTTACCACTGAGCCACCAGCCAAATCATTCCTAGGATATCTTACAGTGTTTCACAGGAGATGCAGGTTTGATCCCTGGGTCATGAAGACCACCTGGAGGAGGGCATGGCAATCCATTCTAGTATTCTTTCCTGGGGAATCCCACGAACAAAGGAGCTTGGCAGGCTACTGTTGATAGAATGGCAGAGTCAGACATGACTTAGCATGTAGGATGTCTTATAAAAGGTTCTGTTAGTTTATTATTATATATTATTTCTACCAATCCTATAATCTTGTCTTTTAAAAGTTCCTGTACCAAATCTTTCTCATTACCCAGAAGTCAATGTAGATCCTAAGCTCAGACCGTGTCTCATTCCAACTAAATGGAACATAAGATATGTTTCTGTAAATGTTGTCCTTTGGGAGGTCCATAGGACTCCACAAAAGAGACTGTGATTGTTTGAAAGTTCACTTGAGCTGACATAAAATAGCTAATGCTGCTGCTAAGGCTTTGCTTTATTTCCATTCTTTGGTTGGCTTTCACCTCTTCAACTTCCTGGTAACTATTTTCTGCATCACATATCCTCTATAGAGCTGTCTGTCATACCCCCTGTATTCCTGAGTGACCCCAACCTGATATAGTATTGTAGCAGTTATTGATCACTTCTGTAGGCAACATTTGATATTAATGTAAATATACAGTTTTTTTTATAAACAGTGTACAACCCCCTTGATCTTCCAGATCTGATTTATAACCACAGCATCTAGGAAATAAAGAGACTAAATTCAAGAAAATTTAAGAGATTCCCCAAGGAAATATATTTGGAGATAGAAAAGGAGCTAGGAACTTCTTCTCCTGACTTCCTGCTTAGAGTCTTTTTATTTCTGTATTACCTTATATTTTATAAATATTATATTTCTGCTTATTCTTACAATTTTCCGTGTGATACAGATGCACCTATTTTTATAACCAGCAATAATAATCCCGAAGTGAATACCTAGGCAAAATTTTCAAGGTTCAGCAATTTATAAATTTTAAGACAGACTGTAAGGTGCTGCTTCAGTGCACTACATAATACTCACGTGGCTTGAAAGAGTTAATTCAGCCTGCAAAAGAGCTTAATTTATTCCCAGGACATTGCCCATACAGAGGGAAAATATGGCTCATTAAATCCTTTTCAAAGACTCCCAATAGAGAAGTGTGTTTTTGGATCAATATTATGTTCCTGTGGACTTAACAGAATCACAACTACTCTTGGGAGGAGGCTAGGTTTTCCTTCTGGATGTGGAAGCCTCTGCTAAGATGGGTGTTGAAGATACAGTTATTCATAGTTCTGTTTAAAAAGCAAACTGACTTAGTATTTTAGAAAAAATGACTAAGAATTAGGTTATTCTTTATTCAATAGTTTCTTTTTCCAGCAGCTTATTAAAGAAGTTTCCTTTCTGTAGGTGTTTTGTGGACACTCTGCATCTGCAACCTTGAGCTAGTCTTGTCCTCTAAGGAGAACAGTCTTGTCCTCCTGAACAGTGTACTTCAGGACATATTCACAGGAAGTACTTCTCAGAGGTCACAAACAGCAGCATAAGAGTAACTGTGCTTCATTAGTTGTTTCTTTCCCAAAGGACGAATATATGCTGTGGCATCCAATTAATATCGATGACACACTCTATGATATTGGACAATCAGATACAGTCCCAGAATTTCCTGCATTTAAATCCTGCTCCACCACTTACTAGATTTGTAGCCTCAGAAATGTTACTTAAAGTCTCCAAGTCCCAGTTTTATCATCTATATACTGGGGTAAAAATAGTACCTCTCTCTTTAGAGCATAAATAGGAAGACTAATTAAATGAAAGAGTACATGTGAAAGGTCTGATATTAGTAAGTATTCAATAATATTAGCTATAATTATTGTATCATTATTTATAAACACATCCAATATTTTAAAATAAGCAAGTATAAGTTGATTAGTATAGTTTGCAAATATCAATATGGAATTCTTGCATATCTTATAGATCTCAAAATCCACATGAGCAGAGACATGAAGACACATGAGATCTCTCTGCTGGCTTCTGATTAACATCTTTTCAAGTTATAAAGATTATAGATATAGATATTATCTATAGAATATTAAATATAACATCATTTGTATGGTTACTATACATCTATCAAATATTTTCCTCCCAGAGATAGCTATTGTAGATTTTCTGTTATAATTCTCATGAATAGTTTCAAATGGAGTAGGCTGGGGACAGAATTTAGTAAACCAAGGACATAATCACATTTAAGTTATTTTTAGCTGGACGAAAGTTGTCCAAGAAGAGTATGAAGGCAGAAATAAGAACATACCATTCTACCATGTGTTCTGAACATTCCATTAAGTTCATAAAATAGGATGGTAAAATGTGTAAGTCAGCCTATGGAAACTAAAAGATATGAGCTACCTAAAAACCTTAATGAAAAATACTAAAAAATAATCATAATAAGCAGAAGGAAATAAAAAGTTGCCACTGCTCAATTGCTGTTCATTTAAAGGGTAATTGTTTTTAAATAGAATCAATGATCTATGCAAATATAGATACACACAAACATACGGATACTCACACTCTGAAAACATCCATATTCGTATCCTCCTTTAATTGCAATATACTATATCCACCAAGAAACATTCAAGCATCTGACCAAATGTCTCATGATTTCCCCCTCACTTCTGAAAATCACCATGAGAAATGAAGGGCAAACAAATAAGAGCTAAACAAAAGATGATGGCAGAAATAAAATAGTGGGTTGCCTTGGTTTCTCCCTTGTACAGTTAAAACATGACATGTCAAACACCTTTTAAGTCTTTTTATATATTTGAAAGTTGATTCAGCTCTCTTTATTAACACATCATTGATCTTAAGCATACATAAGTCAATCAAGTTTCATATAATTTCTTTACATTTTGCTTACATAATCATCTGAAGAGTCATATAATGTTAGTTTATCTATTTTCCTCAGGAGAAAATATGTTTATATGCTATGTACTTTCACTCATTAAGCACATTATGCACATTTTTCCTTGGTGTGAAATTTAGATAGTTATGTAGAAGTTATCCATAAAATACTGTTAAAATATAAAGTAAAGTATACTCTTCATGGTGAGTGTCATAATTTATAATTTTTGTTTCCCCACATAGTAATTAAGTAAGTAAAGTCACTCAGTCATGTCCGACTCTTTGTGACCCCATGGACTGCAACCCACCAGGCTCCTCAGTCCATGGGATTCTCCAGGCAAGAATACTGAAGTGGGTTGCCATTTCCTTCTCCAGGGGATCTTCCTGACCCAGGGATCGAACCCAGGTCTCCTGCATTGGAGGCAGACGCTTTAACCTCTGAGCCACCAGGGAAGCCCCCCACATAGTAATTGGTACATAGTAAAAGCTAAATATATTTGTTAGAGGAAGGGAAGGCAGGGGAGTGAGGTAAAAGGGAGAGGAAGGATAAGTAGATGGATGGATTTGGAAGAAAGAAAAAAATTGAAGACACAAAGGAAGTTTGTGGTATTTGAGTGGGGAAAAATATAGACTCAAGTGAGAAATATTTGTGTTTCAGCTTGGATCTTCTTTTCTGTGACCTTAACTTTAGTTTTCGCACCTGTGGGGGAGGGGGGGAAATGGGGATGATAATAAGCATTTCATTTTGTTTTGAGAATTAAATCCAAAAATGTGTGGAAAATGCCCATTTTCACAATACCTGAAATATTATAGGCACTCCATAAATGTCAGTTTCTTCTCTTTTGCATAGCTTGGCCTGATTTTACCTTACAGGCAGGTTTCTCAGTATTTTCAACTTACAGTTGAACAGATGATTTGAAGGTGGGAAATGACACCATTCCAACTCTTAGCACATCTCCCTCCTGTGCTGCTTCTTTTGGGAGTTTGCTGCTAAGCAGGCGCCTTTTTTAACCTCACTCTGAGTGAGCTCATTTTTAAAGAAACTTTCCTCCTTGTATGTACTTCAATCCTTATAGAGGAACTATTGATTTGTATGGCCAAGTAGAGCAGCCTCTGAGGCCTGTGAAAATGCTATTGGAAGATGCATTGCAATGGAAATCATCAGAAGGAAGCCTAAGTAATTAACCAAGGAAAATAAGTGATAACAATGGTATAACTTTAAGTTATATATGAATTAGAAAATTAAAATAGTGTTAACATTCCTTATTTGAATACAAAGATGATTAATACACAATTATGTTTCGAAAAAGAATAGGACAGCTGGCAGTGAAAAGGCAAAGCACTGCTCCTTGATATAGGAAAAGAAAGGCCACTGACAATATAGAGGAAAAAGTCACATCAAGACTAAAAACAAGAAAATATGGATTAAAATGTCCTAGCTGGGAGAGGGCTCACAGTGGGGGATGAATAAGTACTGGTTAAGGTGTCTAATACTTTCAGGGAATAGTAGAGAACAATAATTACCAAATTATAACTAAGCTATGTTTACCTAAAACAGAATTTTCTTCATCAAAATTTTGAAGATTCTTCTCTTTTTCTTCTCTTACATACAAAATGAATTCTGTGCTTAAAAATAAAAATGACTTCATTCTATACTTATGGAGAATAATATACTAGGTACACAGTTTTCAGTGGCTTCTACATCTTTTTTCTTTTTTATGTGGGTGTCAAATCTGCTGTGAGAATATAAAAACTTTTATTATGCCTAAGATACATTTATCATAGTATGAGATAATAGCTGACTTTCATCAATTTAAAATTTTTTAATATTTATGAAAAATAGGCTTTACATATGCAGTGTACCCTGGTCCACTGGAGGAGTAAATGACAACCCACTCGAATATCCTTGCCTCAGGAAACTCATGAAGAGTATAAAAAGACAAAAAGATATGACACTGGAAGATGAAACCCTCTTCCAGTTGGAAGGTTTCCAATATACTACTAGAGAAGAGCAGAGGGCAATTACTAATAGCTCCAGAAAGAATGAAATGGTTGGACCGTAGCAGAAGTAACATTCAGTCTTGGATGTGTCTGGCGGTGAAAGTAAAGTCTGATGCTGTAAACAACACTATTGCACAGGAACCTAGACTGCTAGGTCCATGAATCAAGATATATTGAATGGGGTTAAGCAGGAGATGGCCAGATTGAACACTGACATCTTAGGAATCTGTCAACTAAAATGGATGAGAATGGGCAAATTTAATTTGGATGACCATTATATCTACTACTGTGGGCATGAACCCTTTAGAAGAACTGGCATAGCCCTCATAGTCAAAAAGAGTCCCAAACACAGTACTTGGGTGCAACCTCAAAAATGAAAGAATAACCTTGGTCCATTTCCAAGGCAACCATTCAACATCACAGCAATCCAACTCTATGCCCCAACCACTAATGACAAAGAAGCTGAAACTGAACAGTTCTATGAAGACCTACAAGACCTTTTAGAACTAACACCCCCCCCCCAAAAAAAAATGATGTCCTTTTCATCAATAGGAAACTGGAATGCAAAAGCAGGAAGTCAAGAAATACCTGGAGTAACAGGCAGGTTTGGCCTTGGAGACAAAATAAAGCAGGGCAAAGGATAACAGAATTTTGCCAAGGGAAAAAATTGTCATAGCAAATAACCTCTTGCAACAACACAACAGATGACTCTACATGTGAACATCACCTAACGGTGAATACCAAAATCAAATTGATTATATTCTTTGTAGCCCAAGATGAAGCTGTATACAGTTAGCAGAAACAAGATCTGGAGCTGACTGTGGCTCACATCATAAGTTTCTTATTGGAAAATTCAGGTCTAAATTGAAGAAAGTAGGGAAAACCACTAGGCCATTCAGATATGACCTAAATCAAATCCCTTATGATTATACAGTGTAAGTGACAAATAGACTCAAGAGATTAAATCTGATAGAGTACCTGAAGAACTATGGACAGAAGTTCATAATACTGTATAGGAGGCAGTGACTAAAACCATCCCTAAGAAAAAGAAATGCAAAGAGGCAAAATGGTTGTCTGAGAAGGCCTTACAAATAGCTGAGGAAAGAAAAGTTAAAGGCAAAGAAGAAAGGAAAAGATATACACAATTGAATGCAAAGTTCCAGAGAATACCAAGGAGAGATAAGAAGGCCTTCTTAAATTAACAATGTAAATAAATTGAGAAAAAAAGAAAAGAATGGGAAAGACTAGAGATCTCTTCAAGAAAATTGGAGATATTTCTTGAAATGATAGACACAATAAAGGACAGAAATGGTAAGTTCCTAACAGAAGTAGAAGATATTAAGAATATATGGCAAGAATACACAGAAAAGCTATACAAAAAAGGTCTTAATGACCCAGATAACAACAATGGTGTGGTCATTCACCAAGAGCTGGACATCCTGGAGTATGAAGTCAAGGGTGCCTTAGGAAGCATTATTACAAACAAAGCCTGGTGGAGATAACAGAAATCCAGCTGAGCTACATATGATCCTAAAAGATGATGCTGTTAAAGCACTGAACTCAATTTGTCAACAAATATGGAAAACTCAGCAATGGCCACAGGGCTGGAAAAGATCAGTTTTCATTCCAATTCCAAAGAAAGGCAATGCCAAAAAATGTTCCAGCTACTGTACAATTGTGTTCATTCCACAGGCTAGTAAAGTTATGCTCAAAATCCTTCAAGCTAGGCTTCAACAGTATGTGAACCAAGATTTTCCAGAGGCACAAGCTGGGTTTAGAAAAGGCAGAGGAATCAGAGATCAAATTGCCAATTTCACTGGATCATAGAGAAAGCAAGAAAGTTCCATAAAAATTATCTACTTCTGCTTCACTGACTACACTAAAATCTTTGACTCTGTGGATCACAACAAGCTGTGGAAGATTCTTAAAGAAATGGGAACACCAGATCATCTTACCTGCCTCCTGAGAATCCTGTATTCAGGTCAAGAAGCAACAATTAGAACCTAACTGGTTCAAAATTGAGAAAGGAGTATGACAAAGCTATATATTGTCACCCTGCTTATTTAACTTAAATTCTGAGTACATCATGAAAAATTCTTAGCTGTGTGAATCACAAGCTGGAATCAAAATTGTGAGGAGAGATGTCTAACAACATCAGATACGCAGATGATACCACTCTAATGGCAGAATGTGAAGAGGAACTAAAGAGCCTCTTGATGAGAATGAGAGAGGACAGTGAAAAACTGGCTTAAAACTCAACATTCAAAAACTAAGATCATGGCATCCAGTCCCATCATTTTATGGCAAATAGAAGGGGGAGAAGTGGAAGCAGTGACAGGTTTTATTTTCTTGAGCTCCAAACTCATTGTGCCTGGTGACTGCAGCCATGAGATTAAAAGATGGTTACTTCTTGAAAGGAAAGCTATGACAAACCTAGACAGCATATTAAAAAGCAGAAACATCTCTTAGCCAACAAAAGTCCAGATAGTCAATCTGTGGATTTTCCAGTAGTCATGTACAGATGTGAGAGCTGGACCATACAGAAGGCTGAACACCAAAGAACTGATGCTTTCAAATTGTGGTGCTGGAGAAGATTCTTGAGATTCCCTTGGACTGCAAGGAGAATGCACTAGTTAATTCTAAAGGAAATCAACCTTGAGTATTCATTGAAAGGACTGTTGCTGAAGCTGAAACTTCAATATGCTGGACACCTGATGGAAAGAGCCAACGCACTGGAGAAGACCCTGGTACTAGGAAACATTGAAGGCAAAAAGAGAAGGGGGTGGCAGAGCATGAGATAATTAGATAGCATCACTGACCCAATGGCCATGAATTTGAGCAAACTCAGGGAGACAGTCAAGGACAGCCTGGTATGCTTCCGTCTAGGGGATCACAAAGAGTTGGACAGGACTAGCTACTACTGAGCAACAGCAATGCTTACCCTTTTCATAAAGTTGAAACAGGAAAGTGATTCAACATTTGGATTTATGTACATTTCTAACAAATCATTGTTAAATAGAGTATAATGAACCACAACTCCTAAAATATCAGGCAGGATATATTTTAATGTTAAGACTGAAAAACATAGTTTATTAATAATGTGAGGATATGCATTTGAGAGAATTCTGTAGAAATTTTAAAATGGTGGTTTTGTTAGGTAACAGTTTTTTGAAGACATAATTTTACTTATTCCAAAGAGTTCTGCAAGGTTTTCCAGGTTTATTGTACCAAACCAACTTCATTTTTACATTGACATTAATGAGCTCTAATTCAGTGGGCATTTACTTGGAGCCTGTTATTCCAGGTTCCTGAAATAAGGAGTGAACTAAACAGATAAAGTCTTGGTTTTCACAGAACATACATCCTGATGTAAATAAATACATGAAAAAGAGTTTATAAGTGCTATAGTAAGATTATGAGAAGCATACAAAGAATGTACTTGATTTTGAGATAACTCAGGCTACCTTAAGATGAATCTTGAGTAATTGGTTCACTCAGAAGAAGTGTTTGTCAGGACTTGTCTGGTGGTCCAGTGGTTAAAACTTTGCTTTCCAAAGCAGGGGATGGGAGTTCAATACCTGGTTAGATCCCACAAGTCTCCTGGCTAAAAAGCCAGAATGTAAAACAGAAACAATATTGTAACAAATTCAAAAAAGACTTAAAAATGCCCCTCCCCCCACCGCATACCTACACACAAATTAAAAAAAATTTTTTTTTTTCAAAAGGTCTTTGTCAAGTGTAAGCGTTTTGCTACTTTACATACTAAGTAAGAGTTGGCCTACAAGCCTTTCTACTCCTCTATAGTGGAGCTGGTGCTGGGGTGTTTACAAGACTCCTGCTATGAACACTACGTAAAACATATTTAAAATAAAACCTACCCTACTTAATATATACTGTTCTTCCTTATTAAGAGTGTTTGAGATCCATGTGTAATTGCTGAAAATTACCGTAGGAAAATTCTGAGTATCCCTCACATGGTGTAGAGTAACTTCACTTTCTCTTCAGAAGATTTCCTTCATAACTCTTGACTATGAACACTGACCCAAAAGCTTTGGCAGCATTGCGTCACTCGATATAAAAAAAGGGAACCTGACTTAAAGTGGAAAAAGGAACAGATGGCAGTGTGTTCTACACACACGCAAATTTTTTTTTTTTTCCAGAGAAGCTGCTGCTTTTAATCCAGTTCAGTATGTTCTAAGAGAGCTACTATTTCTGAAACCATTGAGCATGCAGGGCCAAAGTTTCTAAGTATGGACCCACAGTGGCAGGAAGGAAATGATGTATATGTTAAAAGTACTGCAAAAATGAGGAGGCTGCAGTGGATTGCTGCACAGATGCATTCCAGCCCCCACTCCCTTTGCCTCTGTCTTCCTCAGGCCACATGGAAGAGGTACCAGAACCTGTGACAGCTTGAAACTGACATCATTGCTTTTTCTTCTAAGGCTTTGCTTTTCCCTTTTTACTTTTGCCACTTACATCTGATACATTTGAACCTTCTTTCCAGCAACCTCCTCACTGTCCCATTCAAGGGTTGCAGCTGTCTCCTGCTCTTGAACTAATCTAGTGTCAGACCTCCTCCCTACTGACTCAGATGGCTTCCAGTTCTAGTATAATTCAAGGCATCCTAATCCTAAGTAATCATTCTACAACCACCTTTTTGTTGTTGTTGTTCTTTCTGCTTATTGAACTTTACTCTTAACAATTAGATATATTTTGGAGGCTTACCATTTAAGTTACACATGGTTAGCATTTTAATGTAAGAAACACCCTGAAATAGTACTTTTGAGGGTGGGAGGGATTAACTGTCACTATTTGTTTCCTTGGTGCCAAGGAGCTATGAGCTAAGAGGGTTAAATAGAAGAATCAAACATTATGGGAAACTCTTGCTTTTGTAAATGCTAATAGTTTTATATCCTACCTTTCCATAGATTTTTTTTTCCTCCTCTAGCTTTCAGAGTAGTTATAAATAAGAAGAGTTTTTATGAAATTAGAATATAAAAGATGAGACTCGATCAATGGTGAAGTCAGGGTTCAAGACATGCAATGAAACTGGAAGCCAAAAGGAAGCAGTGGATGTACAGACAAAAAGATAGCTGGAATCAATCCAAATGGCAGGGGTGGGACCAGAAGCACAGTTTGAAGATTATATAAGAAGCCAGAAACCAAAGTATATGCATAAGTAAAAGGCCAAAATCAGGCCATGGATATAAACTAGTTTTAAAAAATCAATAAGCAGACCCAAGGTACTGAAGGCTAGAGAATCTTGAGCACTTGTTGACCAAAAGATGAACAGATTGTAATAATTTAAGAAGTCAAGGTCATCAAGTACAAAGAACACAGAGCAGGTGAATGCTGAGGTTAAGGAAAGCAGCACAACATAGCAGAAGGTCAAGAACATAGTGGACAGCAGCTGTTAGAAAACATGGCAATGGAAATGTGGCAAACAACTGTCTCAACTAGGAAACCTTTTATGGGTTTCCTACTTGCAGCAAGAAATTGACAGATGCCGCCGTCAAGAGCAGAGCAAACATGCAAACTGTAGGCAGCCAATGCTTTGTGTTAGGAAACTAGGAAGTCTATTCAGTTGTAATAGGAACTACTTGAAATGAGGATTACTTGGCAATTCTGTTGGTAACAGGTGCAAAAATAAATAAGATTAGATAAGTAGTAAGAAGGAGCTAATAGTACTGATTTAGGAGTTTTACCTGGATTGCTTGCAACAATTTTAAGAAATTGGATAGTAATCTTTTTTTTTTTTTACTTGCAGTCTAATTGCTTTACAATGCTGCATTAGTTTCTGCAACAAGTGAATCAGCTGTATGTATACATATATTGAACTCATTGGAGATGACTCTGATGCTGGGAAAGATTGAAGGCAAAAGGAGAAGAGGGTGGCAGAGGATGAGATGGTTAGGTAGCATCCCTGACTCAATGCACATGTATTTGAGCAAACTCTGGGGGATATTGAAGAACAAGTAAGCCTGGTGTATTGCAGTCCATGGCATTACAAAGAGTCAGAAATGACTTAGCAACTGAACAACAACAATATACCTACATATATCCCCTCTCTCTTAGACCTTCCCACACCCGCTATCCCACCCATGTAGGTCATCACAGAGCAGGAGCTACCTGTGCTATAAAGCACATGCACAGTAATCCTTGAGAGGTGAAATAACTATTTCTTTATAAAATTAAATGAATAGCCTATGACCAACCAACTGATTGATCAAGTATTCACATCCAAATACAAGTTGACTAGGTAGGAATAAAACCCAAATTTTCAGTGTTATCCTATTTTGCATATGGTGGTGTGACACATGAAAAGTGAAATTCCAATGTTTTCATACTTATGGAGTCAAAACAAGATTTTGGCAGGGCTATAAATGTGGGAGCCTCGATGGTGGAAAGAAATTACGTGGGTAGTGTTAAAAGTCCAGAGATGCCGAATTACACAAATAAGAAGCATATTTTCTTTGGCTGCAATTTATGCACCTGGTTTGCTCTGAAGAATTTTATCTCTCCAAATTAATAAACAAAATTAATAATAGTAATGCATATCTAACAATCGATACATGAAATTAATAAACTAATGAATAATAGTGCTGAATATACAACTATCACTGCATGTGTAGTAAATGGTGAAAGTGAAAATTGCTCAGTCACGTCTTACTCTTTGCGATCCCGTGGACTATAGAGTCCATGGAATTCTTCAGGCCAGAATACTAGAGTGGGTAGCCTTTCCCTCCTGCAGGGTTTCTTCCCAACCCAGGGATCGAACCTAGGTCTCCCATATTGCAGGTGGATTCTTTACCAGCTGAGCCGCAAGGGAAGCCCCATATACTGAAATCTTTACAGGAATAATCTTGTGTGCACGTGTGTGTGCTCAGTTAATAATTCGTGTCCCATCCTTTGTGACCCCGTGGACTGTAAGCTGCCAGGTTCCTCTGTCAAATGATTTTCCCAGCAAGAATAATGGAGTGGGTTGCTATTTCCTTCTCCAGGGGATCTTCCCTACCCAGGGATCAAACACACATCTACTGTGTCTCTGGCACTGGCAGGTGAATCCTTTATCCCTGAACCACTTGGGAAGTCACGCAATCTTTTTTTTTTTTTTTTTCTTATACACAAATATATATGCTGCTGCTGCTAAGTCACGTCACTCATGTCTGAATCTGTGCAACCCCATAGATGGCAGCCCACCAGGCTCCTCTGTCCCTGGGATTCTCCAGCAAGAATACTGGACTTGGTTGCCATTTCCTTCCCCTGTATATGTGTGTGTGTGTGTGTGTGTGTGTATGTACATATATGTATATACATTGTGTGTATATATATACAGCATTCATGAGAACCTTGTAAGATAATTATTATCATTATCCTCATTTTATAGATGAGGAAACAGATCCAAAGAGTTTATGACACAAACCCAAGGCCACATATTTACTGAAGGGCTAGAAGAAGATTCACCCATGAGTGTTATTCCTTCACATTTATAGTCTTCAGACATTATAATTTTATAATTACAAGATAATATATTTAACTTACATTCATTATAGGTGGCAATATTCATACTGTAAGTGAGTTGCCATAATGTTATCCTTCCTAAAAATTAAATATTCTTTGTTATACAAAAGAATATTTGTATATGTCAAAAGATGTTTGAGTACTAAAATATCCATGGCAGCAAAATATAAATGACATTTAAATTGAATGGCTAATTTACATGTATGTTTGATCTGTTTATTACCTTTAATAAAATAGAATAGTTTGGATGTGTATAGTTGTTTTTCACTGAGTGTACAAAACAGATTTTTTATATGACAGGTATAGTAGTGTTTTGAGACTAGCACAGTTTTCGCAGAATTTTCATTTTTAAACAAGATGAATGTTTGGTTCGACTGTCTTGCTTTTACTGTAGAAATGTCCAGAATAACAACATATACTTCTTCATCTTCATTAACTGAGTGGGGGATATTAATTTTTCTAAATGTAATCTTCCATAATGTCTTTGCAGATAAATGGATCATTTTGATTGAGTATATTTTTCTCTGAAATACAGCATTGTGAAGTTGCAAGTAAATAATATCTATATTTAGATACACATTTTTCTGGAAAAACGAAGCACCCTAAGACAACTTCTAATACACTTAGAAATATTCTGATTTTCAGCCTGTCATGTACTTAAGAAAAACAAACAAACTCCAAAAATAATTAAGGGCATTTGAAACAATATTTTGCAAGGGTGAAGATTTTACAATTTTACTTTTAGTTTAAAATGTCCATTTTTCCAAATCCTCAAATAATTTTAAGTGTTGAGGCTTTAACAGTTCTTCAAGTTTGTCAGTGAAGTATAAGACACTCATAGATGAAGATCCAAAGATAGAACTGTGTTTTAACTGACAAATATAAAAATTTTTATGGATAACTGAGAAAGCAGTTATATAATTTGAAACTTAATATAAAATTATCACTAATATATGTATTTTACCATATTTATTTAAAATCACTAATGAGACCATCTATAGAAGCTATTTATGGTGGTTTCTTAGTAATACGCACAGGCAAATTATCTGATCATTATCTGCATCCAGGTGCTAGAACATTTTTGCATAATGTATCAAATTAAAGAAAGCCATTATTCTGTAGCTTAACATACTTCATATTTCACAAATTAGCAAAATTTTATAGTATTAAATATGCCATTTTTTTAATTTAAAAGAAAAGGGGAACCACTCAAGACTTTATATTAATATTTTCCCAATATTGACTTGCCATGTAATATTTTATAGAAAATTGCAAATATAAACCTGAAATCTGATAGTTGTGATTCTTAATATAGAATAAATGGAGCTAGTTCATTTTAGAAATACTTTGATGAAAATGAATATTTCTTATGCAACAGCGCAGACTAGTGGCCATACCATTACAGCATATATTTGTCTTTTTCTGAACTGAAATGAGGGCATGTTTACTGAGGTAGTCATCTGTACATTTTATGAAATAGTATCAAACAAATTACATATATTTAAATAGTAGTTATTATCATACAATGTAGTTTGTGGAGCTTAATAGTGCATTAGCCAAATTTATTATATTCATTCTATTTTGCATTCACTCCAAATTGCCTAGAAATTGTTCTGAAAATGATAGGTGAAAAAATATACACATAAATTATATCACAGGTAGTGAATTTAAAGATATCTAATATTAATATTTCTATGATATTTACTTTTGTTTTAAGCTTACCCTATAACTAATTCTCTATAAGCAAGGATTAGAGTGACAGATTAATAATACCATAGTCATTTTTAAAGATGCCCACTCAGTTGTTGGAAGGACTGATGTTGAAGCTGAAACTCCAGTACTGTGGCCACCTGATGCGAAAAGCTGACTCATTTGAAAAGACCCTGATGCTGGGAAAGATTGAGGGCAGGAGGAGAAGGGGACGACAAAGGATGAGATGGCTGGATGGCATCACCGACTCCATGGACATGAGTTTGAGTGAACTCCGGGAGCTGGTGATGGACAGGGAGGCCTGGCGTGCTGCAGTCCATGGGGTCGCAAAGTGTTGTACACGACTGAGCAACTGAACTGAACTCAGTTGTTGCCAGACTCTCAATTTATATGAAGTTCTTCCAATATTTAAACTCTGTTCCTCTCTTCTCCATTTTAAGCATTTTTCCAATTATGAAAATGTTTCACAAATTATACTTTTATTAAGAGAGTTCTTAACAACTGTTTATAGGGAAATAAAAGGATGATAATTAAGCTAAAGAAAAGTTATAGGTGTTTTCTAAATTATCTCCTTATAATATGAATAGGAGAAAGGGATGGACAAACTACTTCAAAGACTTTATTTCGATCTGTAAATCTTGAATGCATTGTCTTTCCCAAAATAGGCCATCAGATCTTCCTGTATCCACCATCTGGAATGATACGTAGAAAGAAAAGTTATCACATTGTGACATGTAGGAGATTTTGGAAACATAATTATTAGTTGACTGTTAATGAAATGACTTATTGACTAGCAGCACAAGGGAGGTTGAATGTTGAATAGCCCCAAATAATCAGTTGCATAGATGATAAGCTTGGGATTTAAAATTGTGTCTATTTCCATGAAGGCACAAATTCTGCCCTATTAACTTCTGAAAGGTTTGCTCTGGTCCCAGCTCTATTACTTGCCAGCTCTGATACTTGAGAAAATTTGCCAGTCTCTCTGAGCTTCAATTCCCAAATTATACATTGAGTTTAATATTAATAATATAACAGATAAATGGCCAAATGAGATACCCTTTGTGAACATCGAGAAAGGCAAATGAGAACAAATTAATTGATTAGACCAATGACTAGGTTTTCAGTCTATGTTTGTGGCTATTTTGTTCATGTTTTTGTTTATACAACAATAATTTTAATATCAAGTTTGAATCTCTTTTTATGGGGAAAGGTTGTATAAACCAAGTCTGATTCCATTTTTACATCTGAAAATTCCTTCTGGATGTGGAGCCTTAGATCAAAGACTTTATTGTTATATTTTTTAATATAAAGGAAAAATTTAGTAGCATTAATTGTATCTTTTGAAATTTGATTATAATCTACAGTGTCTTCAGTACTATTTCATCACAAAGAATTATTCAAAGGAAAAACTCTTAGACACTATTATTTTACTCCTGTAAAAATACAAACACAATTAGGCTTCCCAGGTGGCTCAGTGGTAAAGAATCCACCTGACAATGCAGGAGACATGGGTTCGAGCCCTAGGTCAGGAAAATCCCCTGGAGTAGGAAATAGCAACCCACTTCAATATTCTTGCCTGAGAAATCCCATGGACAAAGGAGTCTGAAGGGCTACAGTCCATAGCGTTGCAAAAGAGTCAGACATGGCGCGCGCACGTGTGTGTGTGTGTGTGTGTGTGTTAGTCCCTCAGTCACGTCCGACTCTTTGAGACCCCATGGACTGTTACCTGCCGGGCACTTCTGTCTCTGGAGCTCTTCAGGCAAGAATACTGGAGTGAGCGGCCATTCCTTTCTCCAAGGGATCTTCCCGATCCAGGGATCAAACTCAGGTCTCATGCATTGCAGGCAGATGCTTTACAGTCTGAGCCACCAGGGAAGCCCATTTAGTGACTAACAGCAACAGTTATGATGCATTACTGATGTTTTCAACAGTAGATGGCAGCATGCAAAACAGGAAAAAAGTGTTCCCTAGTACTTGCTATGACTTACCTCAAACTGACCTCCTCTCTTTTATGTTAAGGACTCTAGGAAGGGAAGATGTAGGCTTAAATATTTGTTGCAAATTTAAAATTTGTGTTGCTGAGTAACAAAGCATACAAAATAACCAGTAATCAAAATGAGAGAGTTAATTTAAGTCATAGTTGTCACAGTTTATGATCAAAATATCTGTTTTGGAATTTTAATTGTTTCTGCACACTCACTTATTTGGATATTTACCCTGCTAAAGGCAGATCAGTGTTTGGGATTTTGCAGATAGGGGTTCAATTCAGTTCAGTCACTCCAGTCGTGTCCGACTCTGTGACCCCATGAACCGCAGCACGCCAGGCCTCCATGTCCATCACCAACTCCCAGAGTCCCCCCAAACCCATGTCCATCGACTCGGTGATGCCATCCAACCATCTCATCCTCTGTTGTCCCCTTCTCCTCCTGACCTCAATCTTTCCCAGTATCAGGGTCTTTTCCAGTGAGTCAGCTCTTCACATTAGGTGGCCAAAGTATTGGAGTTTTAGCTTCAACATCAGTCCTTACAATGAACACCCAGGACTGATCTCCTTTAGGATGGACTGGTTGGATCTCCTTGCAGTTCAAGGGACTCTCAAGAGTCTTCTCCAACACCACAGTTCAAAAGCATCAGTTCTTCAGGGCTCAGCTTTATAGTCCAACTCTCACATCCATACATGACCACAGGAAAAACCATAGCCTTGACTAGACGGACCTTTGTTGACAAAGTAATGTCTCAGCTTTTTAATATGCTGTCTAGATTAATCATAACTTTTCTTCCAAGGAGTAAGTGTCTTCTAATTTCATGGCTGCAGTCACCATCAGCAGTGATTTTGGAACCCAAAAAAATAAAGTCTGACACTGTTTCCACTCTTTCCCCATCTATTTCCCATGAAGTGATGGGACCAGATGCCATGATCTTCGTTTTCTGAATGTTGAGCTTTAAGCCAACTTTTTCGCTCTCCTCTTTCACTTTCATCAAGAGGCTTTTTAGCTCCTCTTCACTTTCGGCCATAAGGGTGGTGTCATCTGCATATCTGAGATTGTTGAGATTTCTCCTGGCAATCTTGATTCCAGCTTGTGTTTCTTCCAGTCCAGCCTTTCTCATGATGTACTCTGCATATAAGTTAAATAAGCAGGGTGACAATATACAGCCTTGACGTACTCCTTTTCCTATTTGGAACCAGTCTTTTGTTCCATGTCCAGTTCTAACTGTTGGTTCCTGACCTGCATACAGATTTCTCAAGAGGCAGGTTATGTGGTCTGGTATTCCCATCTTTTTCAGAATTTTCCACAGTTGATTGTGATCCACACAGTCAAAGGCTTTGGCATAGTCAATAAAGCAGAAGTAGATGTTTTTCTGGAACTCTCTTGCTTTTTCCATGATCCAGTGGATGTTGGCAATTTGATCTCTGGTTCCTCTGCCTTTTCTAAAGCCAGCTTGAATATCAGGGAGTTCACGGTTCACGTATTGCTGAAGCCTGGCTTGGAGGATTTTGAGCATTACTTTACTAGCATGTGAGATGAGTGCAATTGTGCGGTAGTTGGAGCATTCTTTTGCATTGCCTTTCTTTGGAATTGGAATGAAAACTGACCTTTTCCAGTCCTGTGGCCACTGCCGAGTTTTCTAAATTTGCTGGCAGATTGAGTGCAGCACTTTCACAGCATAATCTTTCAGGATTTGAAACAGCTCAACTGGAATTCCATCACCTCCACTAGCTTTGTTCGTAGTGATGCTTTCTAAGGCCCACTTGACTTCCCATTCCAAGATGTCTGGCTCCAGATTAGTGATCACATCATCATGATTATCTGAGTCGTGAAGATCATTTTTTGTTCTGCTGGTTCTCAGTTCTCTGTATTTTACATTCTGCAAATGGCACCATCTCTGTCAGCTCCTTTATAGATACAAATGTGTTCTCCATCCTACTAATTGCCATCTTGTTCCCCTTCCTAAGGGTAACTGTGATTTAATAAGAATGCCAGCAGAAGGTAGCAGGTAAAATTTCTGAGAGCAGAATTCTACACCCGAAAGAGCAGGTTTCTGAGTTCTCAGAAAACCATCTAAATAAGTAGCTTTTCTTTTCAACAGCTTTGTTTGGCTGCACTTAACTAAGTTGGCCATCTATGGTGTTTTAATAGCTTATATCTAATAGCTTAATCTACTTTCAGGATTGATCTCTGAGTCTTCGGTCTCCCCATGCCTCTTTATGCTGAGTCTTCAAAATGCACAATAGTAGAGCCAGAAATGGAATAAACT
The DNA here is from genome assembly GCA_006410635.1 of Cephalophus harveyi. Classification (NCBI taxonomy): domain Eukaryota; kingdom Metazoa; phylum Chordata; class Mammalia; order Artiodactyla; family Bovidae; genus Cephalophus; species Cephalophus harveyi. The sequence goes on along the minus strand of SJYT01042973.1, from coordinate 90,724 downwards.
TTAAATTACACATAGAGAATGACCCTTGTGGCAACTGAGCAGAGGAAAAGAGGGTTAAATTCACTCTTATCTTTTACGTGCCTACAGGGCCATATTTGCTGGTGTGTAAGTCTCTGGGAAAACGCAGTCAGAAGTTTAAGTATTTTGCTACCTCTGCTACTGCATTCCCACAGGGGCAGTGCCCTATTTCTTACCATTATTCATTGTCGTTCTGCTTCTAAATAGCAATACTTCTGAGGCTGATTGTGCAGTACTGCGGATGCTGCTTTACTTGAGCTAGAATGACATTCCAGAAATGCTGTCACTGAGGATACACTTCTAAGAAGGATGGTGTTTTGCTGTGAGCGAATGAGATCATACATTATATTTAGAATTCACAGGGAAGGCAACTGCTAATGGGTGACAGCCTGGATCTGAACTTTATGGTTTATTTAAGTTGCCTTTTAAGCAGCTTTTCTTTTATTTAAGCAGCTTTTCTTTTTCCTAGGTAATAAACATTCTTAATATACTTAATCATTTCATGCATTTGATCATGCAAAAAAAGTTATAATGTTTGATAAGATTAAACCAGCTAGTAGCATTTTCATATTTGTGATACCCAGATTGCTGGGATTTTTTAAGTTGGATTTATTGCTCATAGTACATCTTTTAGTGAGTCTTATAGGGGCTTAAACAAAGCAATTGAGAATGGTTTTACTCATTCCCCACCACTCAATTTTAGACAGCAATGAATAACAGACTTCAAATAGATGATCCAAAATATAATATGCTTGTTTTCATAGGCTTATTTTATTTTAGATCTCAAAAATAGTGACTTACCACCTGAGAAAATTCTTTTCTGTGGTTAAGATGTAGATATCTAGTTCTTTTTAGTTTGACTTTCTCAGAATTCAATTCCATTGAATTTCATATTTCTACTTATTCTGTTTCTATCTCAAGGTACAACTATATATTTCTCAAAGCAGAATTTTGTGTGTAGGGACATGAAAAAATAAAATATCACTTTACAATTGGTACTTTTAAAAGTTATTTTCTTTCACTAGTGGCATAATGTGTTTTTGTGAGTTGTTTAAATATATTTTTCTTCTAGAGAAAGCATGTCTTTTTATGGAGCTACTGTATATTTTTACATTCTTAATTTTTCAAAAACATTGAAATGCATTTACTTTAAGAACGTGAAAAACATTTTAAATGTATCACTCTCTTCAAAACAACAAATAGAAATAGTGAAAGAAGAAATATCTTACCCCACATTACAGTAAATTTGGTTAGCGAGAAGGTGGAGTTTTACAGTAATAGCTTTTAAGCAGCTTATCTAATTTTAAAATAGGGCATATTGCACTTTGTGTGAAACTGAGAGGGAAGGATACATTTCAATTTGTTTAAATGGCTTTGACAGTGAGGTTTATCAGTGCTTAATTTAATTTTGAATTTAATACCTTTTTTGCTAGATTCTTTCTCCCATTTTTTATTCTTTATCATTTTGATTGTTTTAGAATCTCATTTTTTAAAAGAACTTTTCCTTGTTAGGGAAGGGAATGTTTAAAATATCCACTGGTTTGGAAAAAAGTTAACTAAGTAAGCCCCATAAACAAGCCAGCACAAACCAATTTGTAGCCTCTGGTTGCTAAGGAGTTTGCTGTTCATCCTCCCAACGGTCCTAGGCAGTCTGCTAAGTTGAAAGGATCACTAAAGCTTATTTGAGAAAAATAAGAGTGCATAAGCAGTGATCGCATCCCACATTCAGGATAGTGGCAATTAGGTTGTACTGATGTGGTTGCTTGTGTAATTGGAATTTTCAGTATGTGGTTTGGGTAGAAGTCTGCTCTAAGGACTCCCTATTAGATGTATCTAAAGTGTTTTGAGCAATGGTCAAATGTGCTGGATGTCTATTTATTCAAAGCTACATCCTGCTTGCATAAAGACTGTGTGAGGGTTCTTAATTCAATGACATCAGACTTGAAACAAAATGGAAACACTTCTGAGTTCTCTGGTCAGGAACATTACCTCAGCGCATTCATTTTTATTGATCTTTTAAACCAAAAATGCTTGTTCATCTCACCACTTCCTCTAGTTCAAGTGTATTTTTTTCTGAGCAGAGTTTTACCAAACTCTGAGGTTGCTGCTGTCATTCACTTTTTCTATTCCAATTATATCCTTACTCTGAAAGACGGACATTTGTTACTGAAAACAATGTGTATGTCTTTGTGATTCTGATTGAGTACACATTGACTGAAGGTAATTTAGGGGAGTGGCATTAAAGCTTCTGTGTTGTTTTCATTGGAAATTAATTCAAATTGTGAAGCTCAAACTGTAAATCACAGATTTCTTACATTCTTCGTGCTCTAAACCAGCAAAACAGTTTGCTGATTTGATGATGATACCAAAGAAATTTTATTCAACTCAAAAGATCCACCCAAATTGGAAAAGTAGAGCAGAAAAAGATTTTAGAATTCATCTACTAACCTCTACTCTCTAGGTAAGGAGTCACAGAAGCTTAGTGACTTTGCTTAGGACCCAGAAATGTTTTTCGTTTTAGTTTATGTGTTTTCTATGTGAGGAAAAGTTCTTTCAGGTAGAAACTGAAATAAAATATTCTTGAATTCACATCATAATCTGACTTACTTAAGTAACTCTTTACAGTCTTTAATGCAACTTCCGTTTCATTTCTGTATAAACATATTCAGATACTAGAGACTAGCAAAATTTAATTTTGACAGACAAAACTCATAAGACCCCTTTTTCTCATAACTTTGTTTTAGCATATCATGATCATAACTGCCTGTGGGAACATAGTTTGCATGCCTTGGACATTCCAGGAGAGAAAAACCATGGTCTTTGTATTATTTTGTATATGTGAATGAGAACTTTAAATTGTCAAAGTACAGATAGAATGGTGACTTTTATAGATTTTCACTTTTTTGACAGGTCAGTCATACTTTTGATGGTTAAAAATTCTATCCTAGGAAATTGTGCTGTGGGAGGTGCTAAGAGTTCTGTGCCCATCAAATCTATGTAGATGCCTTTTTTATATGGTCAGTTGGAAATGAAGGTCGTATTTAGATCAACTTTTTTCATTGTCATATGTCTTTTTACCAGTTATATAGAATGATCTTGAACAGCAACAGAATAAAGTGTTTGGACTCAAGACCAGAGATTAAAGTTTATTGTCTGTATAAGGGCTAGTAAAAAGAGCCATAATTATTCAAATAATCAAGATGAGAAGTGAAGATTTAAAACTAAAGTTGAAGCCATAGAGGTGGAGAGGAAGAAATGGATACAATAAATATTTTATACCCATAATCTAGAAACTGAATGATGACGGCTTTCTGAAGTAATAAAAGGGAAATCTCAGTTGATTCCAAAGAGTCTAATTTGTGCAAGTGGGTCAATATTTTTCAACATGTAGTGGTTAAGTATGTAAGCAATTCAGACCCAGTACTTAGTAGTTATGTGAATTGAGGTGGGTAACTTGACTTTTTGTGCATCAGCTTCTTTATCTTCAGTGTGGTGATATTATTAATATCTCCCTTATGAGACTGTAGAATGAGAAAGATATTACAAGTGTCAAGTGCAGAATAAATGTGGAAAAATGTTATGTATTATTATTGTTCACAGAAATAAAGAATGCAAGAACAGATTAAAGGAAGCAAAATGATTGAACACTTTCATAAGTTGAATGGGAAACCTCTTTGGGACATTCAGACATAAATGTTCAATAGTAAATTTTGATTTATAGATTTGGGAGCTATTCATGTGGAATTTATTAGTAATATTTTTGAAACTATGGCTTTGTATGAAGCCGTCATGAAAGACAGTATGTAATGAGAAGGGCAAAGTATCAAAGATGAAGTACTGAGGAAAAAATATTGTGAGGTACAGATCAACAATTAGAAAGAAATAACCAGACTGATAGGAAGAAAACGAAAGGGATACTGTGTCATGGGATTTAGGAGAGAAGTTTTCAGATAATGACAGTAGTCAGCAGAACCAAATGTTAAATAAAAAGTCAAATGACAGAGGTCTGTAGTGGAATTGTCAATATGGAGGTCATTGGCAGCTTCAGTTGCAGCAGTGTCCACGCCTGGATCTCTCAGAAACTGCATAAGCCATGAAGAGATGTGAAAAGAGTAAAGGCAAACGACTTTCTAAGAGGGGAGGACTGAGAAGCAGAAAATAGAGAAAAACGATAGCTATGCAGAATGCAAAGTTTAGAAGGGTTTAGTTGGTTTGCCTTATTTTCCTTTTTCTTTTAAAATACTTAATACTTTCAAGTTCCCGTCCATGGAATCAGTTTCTAGATACTACAATGGCAATAAAACAAAATAAGACATCTTCATATATGTAAGATACCTGACATGCTTTCCAACAGATGATTTTTGCCCTCTCAAGTATTAGAAGTCTATTCCTATGGGAAACTTGTCTTAATTAAACCATTCACTAAGTGTAAAATAAATGTATTTGTTTCCTGTTTCAAAAGAATATTTATATAGTTTGTGGAAACCTCATCAAATTTATTAAACATGTATACGTGGTCTTCTGCTACTGTTTGATATCTGACTGATATCTGATATCAACTCACATTGTGTGGTGGAGTGTCATCTGATGCGACTCTTGAATTTTGACAAGCTTTCTGGTAGCTCAAATGGTCAAGAATCCCCTGTAATGCAGGAGACCTGGGTTTGATCCCTGAGTCAGGTAGATGCCCTAGAGAAGGGAATAGGTACACACTCCAATATTCTTGTCTGGAAAATTCCATGGACACAGAAGCCTGGTGTGCTACAGTCCATGGGGTCACAAAGAGTCCGCACGACTAAATGACTAACACTTTCACTTTCACAAAAATCAGTCTTAGAATGTTTAGCCAGACCTATCTTTCCAGATACATCAGTGAATTAAGCATGATGTGTGACATTTTGGTCATTATCTAGCTGAAAACAGGCTACCAATTGTGTGTCTGAGATTCCGAGATGTCATGGCAAAAGGGATGGACACAGATCTTAGAAAGCAGAGATGCTGCTACTGTACGTACACTGTCCACTCTAACCTGCTCTGATTCTTATCAAAAGCATTAATAAATTAATATGTTTTTGAAATATCTAATACTGAATTTATTTGAAAGTTATGCAATATTAGTGGAAGTTGGTATGCTGTCAGCTGCCTATGAATATCTAACAGTGGACCTTATTTTAGACCTACAGGCCAGCAGGAATCTGCAATGATCACTTATGAAACATAGATCATCCCATGTTTTAAATGGGTACATATATACTCCTATCTTTTAAACACAGACAGATGAAGATATAGGCTTTCTGGTTCTTGGACAGTGCTCTATAATTAATCATCAGAAGCATGCTGCCTTGCTGCTTTTTATACACTTCTCTTTTTTTCCAACCCATTTTTAAATTTTTTTTTACAAAATAAACTATTATTATTTTGAAAAACCATTAATTAGGAGTTTCATTGATATGAGAATCAAGTTGTCAGAGCTGGGCAATATAAAATTTGGAATGAAGGAAGTGGACTGTCAGGTGGATCTAGAGTTTTCAGTTAGCAGGGACAGAGGTGATTAAGGTTTTGGTTTGAGGGCACATGAAGAGGTTAACTTGGGATTCACCTGGGTAGGGCAGTAAGAAGAGTGACAAGACTGAGACAGACTAGGCGAAGAGTCAAAGGCAGGGACAGATATTTATGATTTAAGGGAAGATTAGAAATTAAATAGGCGATTATTATAGGAAAAATCAAATTTCAATGTGATATAGAGTTAGCTTTAACTTTATGAATTGAGGTCAATTGGTTGCATGATTATATTTTATGATCTTTTTATGAAAGCATTGCACTATATGTATATTTTTATTAGATGTATCTTTTGTCAGATAAGGTATGTTAACTATCTGTACGGAGAAAGCAATGGCACCCCTAGAGTTGGACACAACTGAACGACTTCACTTTCATTTTTCACTTTCGTGCATTGGAGAAGGCAATGGTAACCCATTCCAGTGTTCTTGCCTGGAGAATCCCAGGGACAGGGGAGCCTGCAGGGCTGCCATCTATGGGGTCGCACAGAGTCGGAGACGACTGAAGCAACTTAGCAGCAGCAGCAGCAACTATCTGTACCCTTTATTACAAGGGATTAAAGAACTTTCAAAATGAGTGCACATACTTTTTTAAAGCATTTCACTTACTTTATTGTATATTTTTATAACCCTCAGAAATTCCTTCTTTTATATAATTTATTTCATTATAGATCAGAAGGCATACTTAATAAATTTTACCTTTTCCCCAATATTGTATGTCTTTTAAACTGTGGGTATTTGTTACCTATTCATAGTCAGTTTTAGTGTTCTAAGAATTCAAATCAGTGACCGTGAGATAAAATTTAATTTGTAGCACTGATGTTCATTAATTTTTTAAAGAATAATTAGTGTGTATGAAGATTAGTGATGACCTTCTAAATTTTTAATGGCATATCTTATGTAAGTAAGGACCTTAAACTTAAATAGCATTCACACACCCACCCCCACACCCCCCCACACACATTGTTCTTGTTTGTGCATGTTCTGGATAACAGTCTATTATTCACTTTTTCTGTGAAAACTAAAAGCAAAATAAGAAGTGCCAGAAAATGATAATAGTGTAGCACAAAAGAAATAAAGCAAAAAGAAATAACAGGACACCCAGCTTCAAAAAACAGAAGGAAAAACCCATTTTTTTTTTTTTTTTTTAATTTGGCCATGTCATACAGCATGTGGGACCTTGGTTCCCTGACCAGGGTTTGAACTTGAGCCCCCTATATTTAGAAGCACAGAGCCTTAACCACAGGACCACCAAGGAAGCCCCCACAAGTTCTTCTAAAAACAACCTGAGTAAAGTTGAGCAATGGATTCAATGTGCTTGAGACTCATTTTTCCCTAAATTTTAAAAGGGGAGAATGTTATTGGCAATAATCTCAAAGTTAAATACATATTATAATTTTTTTAAATGGTTTTTTTTTAAGACTCACTGGAGCTTCCCTGGCAGTCCAGTGGTTAAGACTCTGCACTTTTACTACACCAATTCAACCTCCGATGAGGGAAGTAAGATCATGTGTGCTGTGAGGTGTGGCTGAATAAAGAAAAAGACATAACAGCTTGTAAGTCAGCTCCTAGAAACAAAAGGTAGCAGTATTGCCATGAATAAGTTTTGAACCCCACCATCTTTAAATATTGCTTTAGTATCTGAAACATGCACAGTTTATGGAACAGTGTTGGCTTAGGGAAATGTGAAATTCATAGCACTAAAAGCTCAAAATTATACTGTTGTTACAGCTGCTGTATTTGTTAATATAAAAATGCTTAAGATGTTCAAGAGCCGAGAGGTAAAGGTCAAATTTAAAAGCTGTTTTAAATCTTGCTAAGTCGCTTCAGTCGTGTCCGACTCTGCGCGACCCCAGAGACAGCAGCCCACCAGGCTCCCCCATACCTGGGATTCTCCAGGCAAGAACACTGGAGTGGGTTGCCATTTCCTTTTCCAATTTTAAATCTTACCTAAAGTTAAATTCCATAATTTAAATTCTAAAGTAACATAAAATGTTTGATAATGTTGAATGCCTATGTTAATATCTAGAAATAAAGTTTTTTTTTTCTTTTTAAACTCCCAAATGTAATTCTATATCTAGATAATGTTTTTATAACATTTGACTTGTTTACATGAAAACATTAGTTCTAAAACTGCCTTTAGTATATTGGGGAAGGGATGTGACCAGGAAATTCTTTAGGAACTGCTGCTGGCTTATAAAAAAAAAAAAGAAGAAGTCAGTTTCATATTTCATCAGTGTGGAAAATAGTTTCCTTATTCCTTCTTTCTGGAATCCCCTTCCTCCTTTAACTAGAATATGTGACTTGTAGACATAGGTAACATGTAATTGTAGTTAGAATAAAATGCTTTGAGTCAGACTTCCTGCATTTAAATTCCAACTCTACCATTTATTGATTAGGAGGCTTTTGGAAAGTAACTCAAAAATCTCTTTGCTTTAGTTTCTCACCTGAAAGGAAGAGAAATCAACTAATTCTACTTCATTAGTTTGCATTTATCATGAAAAAAAAAAGATCAACAATATACAAAAGACATCTGGCACATAGTAATTGCTCAATACATGTTATTTTGCTTAGGTTCTGCCCAACTTAAGTTCTTTGTAAGTTCAGCAGAAGGTTCTAGAAATGACTTGTTAGATTTTAACATTCACTAGAGGCATGAGAACCCCATGAACAGTATGAAAAGGCAAAATGATAGGATACTGAAAGAGGAACTCCCAGGTCATGAACTCTGGGAGTTGGTGAGGGACAGGGAGGCCGGGCGTGCTGCAATTCATGGGGTCGCAAAGAGTCGGACATGACTGAGCGACTGAACTGAACTGAACTGAGAGGCATGTAGAAGAAATTAGTTTCAATGTAGTATTCTATTAGTCCTGCGTGAGAACTGTTTGCCAAATTAGACAGAAGAGCAGTCCCTTCCTTTCAAAGCCAGAAGTTGTTTCTTGATCAGTCAAAAGAGATTTTGACATTGATCATTTTAGATATATCACGACTTTTCCATTAACTAAGTATTATATATCTCTCTACCTATCTATACATAAATGTACTATATTTATATAAATATAATTTTCCCTGCTTAATCCAGTCTACTCAATTCTGAATTTCTGAATATACAAAAAATTAACAGAACTTTATTGCTGTTCCGGTGAACTGAAGATGTAATTGAAAAAAAGGTACATATGTGAAAATGCTTGATGGAGTATGTGTTAATACTAAAACAAGTCTATGGATGCAAAAAAAGATTATGGCTCCATACATTAGGTGAGTTCAGAGTTTGGTTTAGAAAGAATGAGTAATATTTGGACAGGCAGCAAAGGAACATTTTAAGGAAGAAAGAAACGTAAAAATCCTGGTTGTCTGGGGGAAGGGATATTAGGTCAGACATAAGCAATCATGATAAGTCCTAAATGCTTAGTTTTTTGTGGTTAGTAAATGGTAGAAATTTTGCCATTTGTGATTTATTTTTGGAACTTAGGAGCACATGGCCAATCAATCATTAAACAGTTGATGGGACCACCTGATCTTTGTCACCAAATTGATCTTTGTTCAATTTTCTGCTGTTAGATGTGTGATTTTAAGTTAAATATTTAATTGTCTATGATTTTTCTTTGAGCTATACACTTCTGGTGACTTCATCAGTTAAACTGTTTATCCTGTAAGCTGATTCACTTAACGTTTTTGGTGTACATGGTTTTTTATAGTTATGGCCTCATTATTTTGTGTTTAGTGTTGTGCTGTAAATTTGAAAGCCACTGATGATCCTAGAATACAGCAGTCACTTTGGTATGCAGCAAGAGTTCCATAGATAACAAACATACTTTGATAAACAGCACTTTTTTAATCTATAAGAAAACATCTATAAATAATTAGTAGTATATCAATAAAAATTGTGAATAATTTTCTTATGTAACACAGAACAAAAACAGATGTAAGCATCTTATATATAAAATATTTTTAAAGCAACTTCTCATTTAAGAAAAGAAAATGGTGTTTGTGGTTAATTAATGAGTAGTTTCTTATAGCATGAACTTTTATGTCAGAAAAAATTAAGGATTATATTTACTCTTTAAATATTTCCTTTAAATAGAATTTTTAAATTTAAAAAAATGGATTATAATACTTTCCATCAAGGAGATAATATAAACACCCTTTCGATGGTATTTTTTTTTCAAAGTATTAGTCAATTTCATTAATCTGTAAAATGTCACCTCATGCAAAGAGTTGACTCATTGGAAAAGACTTTGATGCTGGGAGGGATTGGGGGCAGGAGGAAAAGGGGACAACCAAGGATGAGATGGCTGGATGGCATCACTGACTCAATGGATGCAAGTCTGAGTGAACTCCGGGAGTTGGTGATGGACAGGGAGGCCTGGCGTGCTGCAGTTCATGGGGTCACAAAGGGTCGGACACGACTGAGCGACTGAACTGGACTGAACTGATAAAGTGTCAATTTTATTGTGTTCCTTTTTCATCCCATCAATTGATTTAGATTTGACGTCCTATAACTGCCAAAAAATGTAAATTAAAAATGTGTTTCCTATTTTTTTCCTTTCAGGGAAATCTTGAGGAGTTGGACACTTTTCTTCCTCCAGCATTAATTATTTTGTGGGAGGAGGCTGTACATTGGTAAGTCTCACTCATTCTAATGGCTCTTTCTAAAATTTAGCTAATATAGTTGTGACTTGATGGTAATATAGAATAGGTAGGATTAAAAACATGTCAATATCATTGCTTGACTAATTAAAGAATGACTTTTTTCAAACAAAAAAAATAATCACTTTTTGGTTTTTGTATTTTATTTAATTAATGCATTTCATTTGGGCTGCACTGAGTCTTTGTTGCTGCATGTGGGATTTCTCTAGTTAAGGCAAGCAGGGGCTACCGCCCATTTGTGATGTGGAAACTTCTCATTGAAGTAGCTTCTTTTGTGGAGCATGGGCTCTGGGCTTGTGGGCTTCAGTAGTCATGGCATGCGGGGTCAGTTGTTGTTGGCTCGTGGGCCCTAGAGTGCAAGTTTAGTAGCTGTGGAGCACGGGTTTAGTTGCCCTCAGCATGTGGGATCTGCCTGGATCAGGGATTGAACCTTTGTCCCCTGCATTGGCAGGTAAGACTCTTTAACCACTGGACCATCTGTACTTGTTCAGTAGCTAAGTCATGTCTGACTGTTACCCATGGATTGTAGCATGCCAGGCTTCCCTATCCTTTACCATCTCCAGGAGTTTGCTCAAACTCAAGTCCATTGAGTTGGTGATGCCATCCAATCATCTCATCCTTTGTCACCCCGATCTCCTCTTACTCTCAGTCTTTCCCAGCATCAGGGTCTTTTCCAGTGAGTCAGCTCTTCACAGCAGGTGTCTGAAGTATTGGAGCTTCAGCTTCAGCATCAGTCCTTCCAATGAATATTTAGGGTTCGTTTCCTTTAAGACTGACCTTCAAAGAAGTCCTCAAACAAAATGTATAACATTGGGATTTAATTTTGGTTTTTAATTAATCTAGTAATAGGAATACCTATAGATGTAAAATTAAAATTATGTGTAGAATGGAAACTAGTAAATGTTTTAAGTATAAAACTGTGGTGGTACTGCTTATAGGTAATTTTTCAGCTATCTCATTCTTTGATATAGAGTCCTACAGTGGTAATTGAACGAGCATGCATGATGAGGTCTGAGGCTGCAGTCAAATAAAAGCTAATAAGTGCTGTCAGTTTTCTCAGCACATGATAGTCATTTTGCATATTGAAATTCAGTTTTAAACGATTCTTATGTACTTTTATGCCATAAAACCAAATGCATGTCTTTTTGCCTCAAATCATTTTTTCTCCTGTTATCTATAAATATTATTAACATATTTTGGTATCATGTTTCTGAACCATCTTTCCCCCAACCATCCAATTAATTCTCACTCACACCCACACTCACAGACACATACACACACATACATTTACTTGTTTTATAAATAGTGTCTGTTATAGTAACCATTAGTTAATTTTGAACTTTCCCAATTCTTTTAATCTCCAGTTTTTGTGGCACATTTCACCGCTCGTGCACTTTAGAGCTATCTCCATGTTTCTGATGAAACATTTCATCACTTAAAATTGTTAAATATGTACTCAAATATATGTACATGTTTTATGAGTTACATACATTTGCCATTATCTTTATATACTATTTTATATACAAGTAGTAAAAATATAGAACTCACACTTGAAATTTTAAAGATAAAATGAATATGTATGTGCATATGTGTATGTGCGTCTGACTCTGTGTGACTCTATGGTATGGGCTGTGTAGCCTGTCAGTCTCCTCCCTCCATGGGATTCTCCAGGCAAGACTACTGGAGTGGGTAGCCATTCCCTTCTCCAGGGCATCTTCCCAACCCAGGCTTGGAACCCAGGTCTCCTGAATTGCAGGCAAATTCTTTTCTGTTGAACCACCAGGGAAGCTCACAATGGACATGAGTTTGAGCAAACTCCAGGAGATAGTAAGGGACAGGGAAGCCTGGTGTGCTGTAGTCCGTGGACCATGGGGTCAAAGGAGTCAGACACGACTTAGCAACTGAACAATAGCAATGAGATATATAGATATATATCAGGCACCTCTGTCCATGGAGATTCTCCAGGCAAGAATACTGGAGTGGGTTGCTATACCTTCCTCCAGGAGACCTTCCCAACCCAGGGATCAAACCCATGTCTCCCACATTGCAGGCAGATTCTTTACTGTCTGAGCCCCCAGGGAAGTCCATGGACTAAAGTCTGCCAGGCTCCTCTGTCCATGGAATTCTCCAGGCCAGAATACTGAAGCAGGTCGCCATTCCCTTCTCCAGGGAATCTTTCCAACCCAGGGATTGAAGGTCTCCCACATTGCAGGCAAATTCTTAACATCTGAGCCACCAGGGAAGAACACCAGTCTAGTACACTCTATCAGTTTTTAAAAAATGAAATAAATGAAGCTTGTGTGACACAGCCCAGTGAATCCTTAGTGATTCTCATTAATTATGGCTTTTTTCACCTGATAGAATAATTCATTTAGACTCAAGAATTCTGGGAGATCAAGTTCTACCTGACCAACTCATAGCACACATAATCTAGCTTATCTTGTGTGTGTGTGTGTGTGTGTGTGTGTGTTTTAACCCACTCTTACTGATACTACTTCTATTCCTGGGCCCCAGAATTTTCAATGATTTTGCACTCAAGAAAGAGAATGAGCAGAGTAATCAGTTTTTCTGTTTCATCTTGCATTGAATTTTTCCTGTTCTGAGTTGCCAGCCACTTTATAAAACTGTCTGAGTTGTCTCTTGTTGGAATTAAAAAAAAAAGGAGGGGGGGTGGAGAAGGGCAGTTACTTTCCTCTCAGAACACAGATGAAAATTTAAGAAAATTTGTACTCAGATTTGCTGGTAAAAATCACAAACCATGGAATTCAAGAGTTAAGACGAAGTGATATGTGTTGTAACAAGTTGGCTAGTTTGTCTGTTTACTGAATAAACAGTGTGTGGTGTTCAAGACACAAAGGACCACTGCTCAAATTTTCAAGATTTTCTAAACTGAAATTTCTCTAATTAGGTAGATTTCTCTTGGGGATTCCCTCAGTTTTCTTCTGGACCCTCCAGGTCATTAAAACGTCTGACCCTTTTCTATGTTTCCCTTTTTGGCACATATTCCCTCTCAAGATTTTATGTTAACCCAATAACTTCTTATGTTTCTTCTTTTTTTCATTCTATAACTTTTATGGTTTTGTGGTTGAACTCATCTACTCTTGTAGCTTCAAGGATGGAGAAGGCAATGGCACCCCACTCCAGTACTCTTGCCTGGAAAATCCCATGGATGGAGGAGCCTGGTAGGCTGCAGTCCATGGGGTTGCTAAGAGTCAGACACGACTGAGCGACTTCCCTTTCACTTTTCACTTTCATGCATTGGAGAAGGAAATGGCAACCCACTCCAGTGTTCTTGCCTGGAGAATCCCAGAGACGGGGGAGCCTGGTGGGCTGCTGTCTCTGGAGTCGCACAGAGTCAGACACGACTGAAGTGACTTAGCAGCAGCAGCAGTAGCAGCTTCAAGGATAATGTACATATAATGATGATATATCGTGATACTCAAATCAGTATGTCTTCTTAGGATCTCATTCCTGAGAATCAAATCAACATATCTATTTGATAGTGTATATATTTTTCAACTTCTAATATATTAAAATTGAACTCAAAATATCTTCCTGTAAACATCCTTTTGTCTTTCTCATTCCTGTAAATAGAAGTACCATCTACCCGGTTTTCCAAAAAGAAACCTTGCAAGTATCCTGGATTCCTTTCTCAGCTCTCTTATTATAAAACACACAGAGTCGTGTCAGTGCTTCCTCTGCACAGATGAGAAATGCTACCAGAAGTAAGAAAAATGTAATTTGTATTCTTAAACAAGTTTGAAATGTGTTGCTGAAAACTAAATCTATTGAGAGAAGTAAATGATCACTGTAGTCCAAAACAAGGACAAAAATAAAATTCATCCCCAAGTAGGAGCTAATGCTGAAAAATTTTATCATTAGCCTATTGTGTTTTTACTGTAAGCTCAAATCTTTTTAATTTTATTTCATTAATACATTAGCATTTCCAACCTACAAATATATATGCATTTATCTTTGTAGAACCATTGTGTCTTTTTCCAATAACTGTGTCGAGTTATTATTCATTTTCTTTATTTTGTGAAATATCAGTGGAAATAAAAATTCTCTTCTAAGTAGTCATATAATGCATGCTTCTCATATGTAGTAATCAAACACATATATTCATTTTTAACCCTGTTAAATTTATTAGAATATTTGACATATATTTGACTGGGAAATAATCATATTCCAGTTCTTTTCTACACAAAATTAGCATGCTGAAATTATTGTTTTAAGATACAAGTGTACATTTCTGCATGTTACTGAGCCATATTTGTGAACTAGGGAATCAGTGTTGTCTGAACAAGGTGGAGAAGGTCACATCCCCCTCATTTATTTTTACCCCAAAATGTAATGCTTATGCTTTCATCTCTACTATTTTGTACATCATAATGAAAGTTTTCATCTGTTTACTTGGTATTTCCCTTTTATTACTGGAGGAGAAAATTTCATTTACCCTTAGGTTATGATATAATAACTTGATAATTCATATTGTATTCTCACTTCTATTTAGTTATCATAGACCTCTCCACACCTCCACTTCAGTGTGTGAAATTTTCAGGAATCTGATTCAATATTCCTATCAATTGCCAGAGTGAACTGAATTAATAGAAGGAATTACCCCCTTTCATTTATTCTACCCAGACTGAGTCTCCAGAGGAATGGTTCAGTGTTGCAGACAGTACATCCCCTGGTTTGCTGGCTGTCCTTAATGGGATGTTAAAATCAATTGGAGCAATTTCTCTGTCACCTGAGAAGCCCTGTAGGTTTTGTGGCATGTTCCAATTTCATATGCTTCTCATTTCTTTTTAAAAATTGTACATCATTAACCAAGTGTCTTCCTCACTTATGAGACCACGACTTCCTTTTTCTGAGGAAACAGTTCTTGTAAATGTGTAATATACCTGGAATCCAGGCCAATATACCACAGTGTTTGTGTCAAAACCATGGCGGATAATATTGTAAATGACACAAGACTAAGAGTGCATGTTTGCAGTAACAGTGCTCCTGCATTGAGGAAACACTGCCCCCTTGTGAAGGCCACTTTATCCTTGTGAATACTTTGAAAATTTAAGCACAGACTATGACATAAAATGGAGAAGGCAATGGCAACCCACTCCAGTATTCTAGCCTGAAAAATCCCATGGATGGAGGAGCCTGGTAGGCTGCAATCCATGGGGTCGCGAAGAGTCGGACACGACTGAGCAACTTCACTTTCACTTTTCACTTTCATGTATTGGAGAAGGAGGTGGCAACCCACTCCAGTATTCTTGCCTGGAGAATCCCAGGGACAGGGGAGCCTGGTGGGCTGCCATCTATGGGGTCGCACAGAGTCAAACATGACTGAAGCGACTTAGCAGCAGCAGAATACACAAAATACACATAAAATACACAAAAACAACTTTATTTTTGTCTATGAGTATCTACTATATTCTCTATCAGCATGATTATTTCCCTGCCCCTTGAGAAACTCAAACAGGCATCTTGATATTTCTGCAACTTTAAGATGGTAAAAATGTCCATGATCAATTCAGAATCTTTTTTTTTTCTCTTATGTTTTATTTATTTATTTATTTAATTTTTACTTTATTTTACTTTACAATATCATATTGGTTTTGCCATACATTGACATGAATCCACCATGGGTGTATATGAGATCCCAATCCTGAATCCCCCTCCTACATCCCACCCCATTTCCTCAGAATCTTAAAGCATAGTGTCAATTCATGTCATTTGTCTGGCTTAATGCTGAGACCTCTAAATGTCAGATTGAGCCATTTGTAGCCCAGTAATTTAGGAAGGATAAAGCTGTAAGCTTTTTCCTCTTTCTCTGTTCAAACCTTATGTGATTTATCCTCCTCCAACTTGCCAATATCCTTAGTTTTGAGTGAGAAGAGGTACAGGGATCAGCATAGGGTAGATATGAATACCTACCAGATAGGTAGGTATTTAAAGCTGTTTTTTTTTTTTTTTTTTTTTAATGAATACACCTGTGCTTCCTTCAAAGACCCCACCAATCTCTACAGTTGATACATCAGTATTTTCTTTGCAAGTAGCAAACTTTTCTAAGATTCATTGTTTGAACCTTTTTCAGCACTTAGGCATCAGGTCTTATCTCTAGCTTTTCCTCCTTGAGCTCTATTCATGATACTGCCCTCCTTTCAGACAGAATCCTTATTTCATTCTATTTCTCAAGTGGGAAGGTTAAATGCCCCCCAATTTGTAGCACAGTTATTCAATGCACTGAATGGTCTCCTTTGAGTCACACTCTCTTAATTTGGGATTGGGAGATTATACTCAAATTCCTGAAAAGTCAGGGGGAGAAGATTATAGCACAGCTCTCTCCAAGGAAATACTTTTCAAATGTTATTCAATTCCTTATTTTGATGTGAGTGAGGGATTTAAAATTAACCTAAATGTTAAGTTATCTAAAATTCATCTGAATTTTGCATCTATTTGGATTGTGCTCAGCCAAATGTTCATTCTAATTCCTTTTAGATACACAGAGACAGCCTGAAAGAAATATGCATTCTCCCAAGATCAGTGTTGACTAGAGAAAATCTATTAAGAAAGTCAGTTCAAATCTGACTGTCAAATAATTTGTGTTATGGTTATATTCAAATGTATGTGTTGTCACATCATTCTCAGGTGAAATTGCTTAATAATCATAAGTGTCAAAATTTCTATAAGGAGTTGGGAAAAGTTGCAAATGATTATATCAGAGGTGAAACACTTAGAACTAGCATATTGGTACATCTCCAGTGCTAAATATAATATAGCATTTATCATTTAAGTATGACATTATGAGTTAATTATGCAATTACTATGAAAGGGTTTTGAATTTGTAGTCCATAAAAGGTTGACATTTCTAAGGCATGTTATTTTCTCAAGGTACTAGACATTCACATTGATCAGTAAGATTTAACAAATAACAAATAGAATTTCTTTTCAGAAGGAAAACTACCTTCCAGGTTCAGAAGCAGTTAGGCTATAGAAACTTCTATTTATAAAATCTCGTGTGAACTTCCTCTGGAATGAATTTTAAAAGCATTATTTAAATATGTATATTAATACTTTAAATATGATGACAAAATTTATATACATATTTCTAAAACATTTGTTGTCTTTCATGAAATATATCTCATGACAGTGACAGTGCAAATATTACTTAAAACATTTGGAAATACATTTTAAAATGACTGGACATATGAGTCTTGTCCATATAAAGACAAGGATATACAACATGACTGAGAATAAGTAATACACATTTTTAGTGTTGACATGAAGCAAACAGTCTATCAGATATTTCCCAGAAAAGATACATTTATTTGGCATCAGCAGAAAATTGCAGTTTTTTGGTCTGCAACCATGGGGAGCCAAATCTAAGTTCCCCAGGGCAAAAGAAGAAGAAGCTTTTACAGAGAAGAAAAGGAAGTTGGAATGGCTATAGTAAATGAAGAGTATGTGGCTTTTCATGGGCTAAATCTTTGCCAGGAAAGGAGCCTTTCATCTTTGTGTTGGGCTCTGCTATTGCTACAGTTCATGAGAGCTCCCTCTTTTGGTCTCCCAACTCTGTGTAATTAAGGTTTTTGTTATTCAGTTCAGTTCAGTCACTCAGTCGTGTCAGACTCAGCAACCTCATGGAATGCAGCACGCCAGGCCTGCCTGTCCATCACCGACTCCTGGAATCTACCCAAACTCATGTCCATTGAGTCACTGATGCCATCCAACCATCTAATCCTCTGTCATCCCCTTCTCCTCCTGCCCTCAATCTTTCCCAGCATCAGGGTCTTATCCAATGAGTCAGCTCTTCACATCAGGTGGCTAAAGTATTGGAGTTTCAGATTCACAATCAGTCCTTCCAATGAATGAATATCCAGGACTGACCTCATTTAGGATTGACTGCTTGGATTTCCTTGCAGTCCAGGGGACTCTCAAGAGTCCTTTCCAGCACCACAGTTCCAAGGCATCAGTTCTTCAGGGCTCAACTTTCTTTATAGTCCAACTCTCACATCCATACATGACCACTGGAAAAATCATAGCCTTGACTAGACGAACCTTTGTTGGCAAAGTGATGTCTCTGCTTTTTAATATACTGTCTAGGTTGGTCATAATTTTCCTTCCAAGGAGTAAGTGTCTTTTAATTTCATGGCTGCAAGCACTATCTGCAGTGATTTCGGAGCCCAAAAATATAAAATCAGCCACTGTTTCCCCATCTATTTCCCATGAAGTGATGGGACCAGATGCCATGATCTTAGTTTTCTGAATATTGAGCTTTAAGCCAACTTTTTCACTCTCCTCTTTCACTTTCATCAAGAAATTCTTCTTTCATCAATGAAGTTCTTCTTCATTTTCTGCCATAAGGGTGGTGTCATCTGCATATCTGAGGTTATTGATATTTCTTCCAGCAATTTTGATTCCAGCTTGTGCTTCTTCCAGACCAGCGTTTCTCATGATGTACTCTGCATAGAAGTTAAATAAGCAGGATGACAATATACAGCCTTGATGTACTGCTTTTCCTATTTGGAACCAGTCTGTTGTTCCATGTCCAGTTCTAACTGTTTCTTCCTGACTTGCATACAGATTTCTCAAGAGGCAGGTCAGGTGGTCTAGTATTCCCATCTCTTTCAGAATTTTCCACAGTTTATTGTGATCCACACAGTCAGAGGCTTTGGCATAGTCAATAAAGCAGAAATTAAGTTCTTATTAATACATTAGTTAAAATGAAAATACCTAGAGCATACAAATTAAAGCTCTCATTATGAACAAATGTATATTTGAAACAATTACCATCTATTGTTTTGAAGCATTAATCATTAAAATAGTATTTTGCTGAAGAATGGACATTGGCATATTTATCATGAATGCAAATAATTTCTTACTTTTCTTAAATGGACATTTTTTCTTTTCTTTTTTAGGACTTAAATGCATTTAAGCATTTTTACTTTGGCTCTAACATGTGATGTATTATAGTAATTGATTGGTAGTGGCCAGTAAAAGTAATTTTAGTAGTTAACTACTAAGACTAGAGCTTTTAGATAATTCTATAGCAACTCTTCAGTTCAGTTCAGTCGCTCAGTCGTGTCTGACTCTTTGCGACCCCATGAATCGCAGCACGCCAGGCCTCCCTGTTCATCCCATCTCTCGGAGTTCACTCAGACTCACATCCATTGAGTCAGTGATGCCATCCAGCCATCTCATCCTCGGTCGTCCCCTTCTC
>SJYT01042973.1:0-70769 GCA_006410635.1 Cephalophus harveyi | reverse complement strand
AAGTTAAATAAGCAGGGTGACAATATACAGCCTTGACGCACTCCTTTTCCTATTTGGAACCAGTCTGTTGTTCCATGTCCAGTCCTAACTGTTGCTTCCTGACCTGCATACAGATTTCTCAAGAGGCAGGTTAGGTGGTCTGGTATTCCCATCTCTTTCAGAATTTTCCACAGTTTATTGTGATCCACACAGTCAAAGGCTTTGGCATAGTCGATAAAGCAGAAGTAGATGTTTTTCTGGAACTCTCTTGCTTTTTCCATGATCCAGCGGATGTTGGCAATTTGATCTCTGGTTCCTCTGCCTTTTCTAAAGCCAGCTTGAACATCAGGGAGTTCACGGTTCACGTATTGCTGAAGCCTGGCTTGGAGGATTTTGAGCATTACTTTACTAGCATGTGAGATGAGTGCAATTTTATGGTAATTGGAGCATTCTTTTGCATTGCCTTTCTTTGGAATTGGAATGAAAACTGACCTTTTCCAGTCCTGTGGCCACTGCCGAGTTTTCCAAATTTGCTGGCATATTGAGTGCAGCACTTTCACAGCATCATCTTTCAGGATTTGAAACAATTCAACTGGAATTCCATCACCTCCACTAGCTTTGTTCCTAGTGATGCTTTCTAAGGCCCACTTGACTTCACATTCCAAGATGTCTGGCTCTAGATTAGTGATCACATCATCATGATTATCTGGGTCGTGAAGATCTTTTTTGTACAGTTCTTCTGTGTATTCTTGCCACCTCTTCTTAATAAAAAAGTTTGTTCAGTTTGAGGTGTGACAATAAAATACATGAGGAATTTGCATGGAGATAATACAAGAAAGATCAATAAACATGATATTTGGTGAAATATGTGAAGGTAAAAACATAAAAGTTAGACTTATTTACAGAAAAGAGGTAAAGCTTTTCTTTTTTCAAGTATATGGTAGAAATTATGTACAGAATTGTTTTCATTGCCACCAAACATAAACAAGAGTCTTTGCTTTTAAATATAAATATACAAGATGGTTAGACAGCATCAATGACTCAATGGACATGAATTTGAGGAAACTCCTGGAAATAGTTCTGTAGTCCATGGGATTACAAAGAACTGGACATGACTTAGTGACTGAATAACCACAACAGCCCCACCACACAGACATGTGTGTTTATGGCATGGCTGGGGGATCCCAGTCTCCTTTCCCAATGAAAACCCTGATGTCCTGTTTATTAGATAAGTTTGTGAAAAGACTGGAATGTAGCCTAAGTATGGATTTTACTTTATATGGAAATCCAAAGGTGAGATTTTTGAGAATCCTTTTTAATGGAACTAGAATATAGAGTATTGACATTTATAAATATTCAAAATTCTTAAGTAAAGAACTATTGAAACATCATAGTCTGATGTCTAAAGGAAAAAAAATGAAACTGTATTATCTGTTATACATGTGAAATTATCAGTCCTAATTAGATTAGTCATAACAGTGATATATATATATATATATATGATTTTCAAAAATATGATTGGTTTTATTGTTTTTTGATTAATGTCAAAAATATTAATGTAGGGATTTCCTGCCTACATCAACAGGTGCAAAATACCTTTTTATTTTATTTCACATCTTCCCTGGTGGCTCAGATGGTAAAGAATCTGCCTGCAATAGAGTAGACCCTAGTTCGATCCCTGGCTCTGGAATATCCCCTGGAGAAAAGACTGGTTACCCACTCTGGTATTCTTACCTGGAGAATTCCATGAACAGAGGACCCTGGTGGGCTACGGTCCATGGAGTCACAAAGAATAACTTGAATTTTGCACAAACTTCCAGTACAAGATAGTTTTCTGAGATTAAAAAAAAAAAAAAAAAGCCATCCAAGGACAGCTTTATATAAAGCTGTTATCAGATTTCTTTTTTTTTTTTTTTTTGAGGCATAAGAAATACTGAAGCATAAAACACGTTAAAGAAACAGCCTAATTACAACCATATAATTCAATAGGCTTTCTGCTCTATAATAGTGAATTATTGAGAACAGGAAAGCAATTAATGGAAGAAATCATTTCTAAAATGGGTATTCAGCATTTGGCTCTAGTTTATGGCATTTTATTCATTCTAGTGGCTAAAATAAAACGTAGTAAATGTAAATCTTCTACTGCCCAATCTACCTAAACTGTAATAAATTAGTTCAATGATTTTACCCATAGTTTAAAATGAAAGACCCAGTGTGTAAACTTGTATAGGGTGGTTTTAATCTGTGCAGTACAAGAGCCTGTGGCATCATTTCCCTTCCTGTTACTTCCTGTTGTAGGTACCAATATTCTTGTCAGGCAACATGCAGATGTAAAAGGGGAAGTGATTCTCTGTTGCTTTCACTTAGCAAACATTTATTCATTGTCTACTGCACATGCTAATAAATTAGAAAGCTATCTATGAACTGTGAGAGCAGTGTATCAAAACCAAGTAAGAGACATGAGACCAAAATTGCCTTTAAAATAGGGGTTTATCATCAAACGCAGATGCAAGGAGGTGCATGTTTCTAGGCTGGTTTAATTCTGTCATGGAAGATTCTGAAAAATTCCTTCCTGAAGCCCTGCTTTCCTTAGTCAGTGGTCTTTCATTCTTAAGTTTCTTCCCTCATGGTCACAGGATGACTTATCTGCCAATATCTAATTTTCTAATACCAGACGCTGTCTTTTGAAACCTCCCCACAGACTCTCTCAAGTGCCACTGACCACATTTGGAAAGTACATTTAGAGAGATTAAGCATCTCGCATTTTCATATTCTGTAATGGAAGATGGATTTATCAGAATACAAGTGTATGTGGAGGGCCAATGGTATTAAGATGAGAAAACAACAATATCTGATACAAGAGGCAATATAGATTGCTGTGGTTTCCAGAGTTTAGAACTGTATTAATGTCTATATGTGTAGTAAAACTTCACAAAGGGGATAATACTTGCAAGAGAGAGGATGAATGACAGTTTTCAGATAAAACAAGGGATTCATAAGTAGCTGGTGTTATTAAAAAATAAGATTCTCCATTCATATGTATACTAAGTGACTAGTATCTATTTCTCAGAATATTCTTGTGGCATAATAAATGTGCCACCCACATCATATATTTTTGTTTGTTAAATAATAACAGACAATATGGATATGCTTCTTATGGGTATTACATTGTTTTGGGCCAAAATTGTTGGTTCAATTTAAGCAGGAAAAAATAAAAATACAAAACAAAAAACATGACCCAATAAACATGCTTTTATAAATTACAAAATTGAAGGAAAAATAAACCATTCAATATTAATAATTAAAGATATTTAGACCATAATTTTGACAACTAATAAAACCACCAGTAAGAAAATCAGCAAGGATATGTTATGCCCAAGTCGCGAAATCTCCCAATGACCACCAGGGAGCCGATATCCGATGCAAAAGCAAGAGAGTCTTTATTACCAAGCTCAAGCTAGGACTCCCACCGTTAAGCAGCGGCTATAGAGATGTGTATAAGAGACAGTTCAAAGTAGGAAGTATTTATTCTTTAAAATAATGAATCTCTAACTTTTCCAAATGACAAAATTAGGATGATTATAACTTCAATCTCTATATTCAAGATCTGAGGCAGAATTCAATATAATAAAGTTAAAATTACTGTATCAAGTATCATTAACACTTTGTATGCATTAATCTTTCTAAACATTAACTCACAATGATAATAAGAAGAAGGTACCAGTGTTTTTTCCCATTCTACAAATTCAAAATTTGAAGTAGAAAACAGGATCAGTCAGAAATTTGGCATATTCAGCTTTTCAGTTCCTCAATCTTTTAGTTTCCTGTCTCACCTCATCTAGTCTAGATGGTTTAAACTTAGACCTGAAAGAAAGCTTCAAAATTTTCTGAAGAAAATAAAAGAATATCTCTGCATT
Organism: Cephalophus harveyi; assembly: GCA_006410635.1. NCBI lineage: Eukaryota > Metazoa > Chordata > Mammalia > Artiodactyla > Bovidae > Cephalophus > Cephalophus harveyi. Next base: position 66,873 of record SJYT01042973.1, on the reverse strand, counting down.
ATTGAGATATGTAGGATTCCAAAATAAGATTTTGAAAAATAAACTACAGTTGATGTAGGGGAAAATTCATATTTTTGTAGCAATAAAATTAGAAATATATGTTTTTTAAAAAAATATTCTTGCTCCATAAGGAAAATAAAAAGTGAACCCCAAACTTTATTCAAGACATAGAACTAACAAACAGCATGACCTATAAAAACTTTTGGAAATGATAAGGAAAAAGACAAGCCAACAGCAACAGAAAATAGACCAGCTTATGAGCAGGAATTTCACAAATGAATGGTTTATACTTATAAGAAAATATGCTTGCAATATCTCTATGTCTACCACATTGATAAACCTAAAAAATCTGGCAACATTACTAATTGTTAGTGAAGATGCATAACAGTGGAAATGTTTTATATATCTTGCTTGGAGGAACGTAGACTGAGCCAATCAGTCTAAAAACCATTTTGGCATTTTCTAAAGGGGCTAAAGATGTGCTTAACCCATGATAAGAAATTTTCATTCCTAGGAACATATCCTAAAGCGGTGCTTAAAAATGTGCAACAGAGATTATTTCTGATAATGGTCCTAGCAGCATTATTTGCACTATAAACAGACAATTCCAGAAATGGTCTACAGGTTTGTTCACTTTAAAATTAAACTTTCATAATGAATAAGTATCTTATAGAGAGATTCTCTGAGATTGTATAAATATCCTGTTCTTTCTCAAACTTCGATCCACTGCTTGCAACCTCCATTCATGATTTTAGAACTCCATTATTTCCTCTGGATTTATTACTTTGCATTCTGTTATATGCCTTCTGGGCTTCCCTAGTTCAGTTCAGTTCAGTCGCTCAGTCGTGTCCGACTCTTTGCGACCCATGAATTGCAGCACGCCAGGCCTCCCTGTTCATCACCATCTCTCGGAGTTCACTCAGACTCACATCCATCGAGTCCATGATGCCATCCAGCCATCTCATCCTCTGTCGTCCCCTTCTCCTCCTGCCCCCAATCCCTCCCAGCATCAGAATCTTTTCCAATGAGTCAACTCTTCACATGAGGTGGCCAAAGTACTGGAGTTTCAGCTTTAGCATCATTCCTTCCAAAGAAATCCCAGGGCTGATCTCCTTCAGAATGGACTGGTTGGATCTCCCTGCAGTCTAAGGGACTCTTCCAACACCACAGTTCAAAAGCATCAATTCTTCAGCGCTCAGCCTTCTTCACAGTCCAACTCTCACATCCATACATGACCACAGGAAAAACCATAGCCTTGACTAGACGGACCTTAGTCAGCAAAGTAATGTCTCTGCTTTTGAAAATGCTATCTAGGTTGGACATAACTTTTCTTCCAAGGAGTAAGCGTCTTCTAATTTCATGGCTGCAGTCACCATCTGCAGTGTTTTTGGAGCCCCACAAAATAAAGTCTGACACTGTTTCTACTGTTTCCCCATCTATTTCCCATGAAGTGATGGGACCAGATGCCATGATCTTTGTTTTCTGAATGTTGAGCTTTAAGCCAACTTTTTCGCTCTCCTCTTTCACTTTCATCAAGAAGCTTTTTAGCTCCTCTTCATTTTCTGCCATAAGGGTGGTGTCATCTGCATATCTGAGGTTATTGATATTTTTCCCGGCGATCTTGATTCCAGCTTGTGCTTCTTCCAGTCCAGCGTTTCTCATGATATACTCTGCATATAAGTTAAATAAGCAGGGTGACAATATAATTCAGTAGAAATAACCAGTTGTTGTTGAGTCACTAAGTCATGTCCAACTCTTTGCAACCCTGTGGACTATAGCCTGCTGGGCTCCTCTGTCCATGGGATTCTCCAGGCAAGAATACTGGAGCGGGTAGCCATTTCCTTCTCCACTGGATCTTCCCAACCCAGGGATCGAAACTGTGTCTCCTGAATTCAGTTCAGTTCAGTTCAGTCGCTCAGTCATGTCCGACTCTTTGCGACCTCATGAATCACAGCACGCCAGGCCTCCCTATTCATCACCATCTCTCGGAGTTCACTCAGACTCACGTCCATTGAGTCCTCGATGCCATCCAGCCATCTCATCCTCGGTCGTTCCCTTCTCCTCCTGCCCCCAATGGCCTCCCTATCCATCACCAACTCCTAGAGTTTACTCAAACTCACGTCCATTGAGTCAGTGATGCATCCAACCATCTCATCTTCTGTCATCCCCTTCTCCTCCCACCTTCAATCTTACCCAGCATGAGGGTCTTTTCAAATGAGTCAATTCTTCACATCAGGTGGCCAAAGTATTGGAGTTTTAGCTTCAACATCAGTCCTTCAAAAGAATATTCAGGACTGATTTCCTTTAGGATGGACTGGTTGGATGTCCTTGCAGTCCAAGGAACTCTCAAAAGTCTTCTCCAATACCACAGTTCAAAAGCATCAATTCTTTGGAACTCAGCTTTCTTTATATTCCAACTCTCATATCCAAATCTCACATTCACAGGAATAAAACAATAAAAAATGGCTTGGCAAGGTAGTCTTTACTTCTGCAGAAGGGTGTGCTACAGAAAAAGATCTGGGAGCAAGCACACAGAGTGGGAAATCCTCTCAATTTTTATCCCTGAGAAGCAGGTTCCCTGCCCTGGCTCCTCATAAATTGAGGACCACAGAGTAACAATATTTCCTGGATGTTGCCTAAGTCTTTATTGGATGATTGATAACTATTTTCCCAACCCTTTTAGTTCTTTGTGCATGTCTAGGATAAAGCCCACAAATGTAGCCCACCAAAATGTTCTTATGAGGAAAGAGCATGAGGAAGTGAAAAGAACAAAGGATTGGTAACTAGCCACCATTTTAGGAATCTTATTCACAAGCCAGCTATATACTTGTCTGTTCAGCTATTCTAAGAATGAATCACTTCTTTATTTCTTATAACTTCTCCTTTGATAGAAAAGACCGTAACTTTCTTACAGTATCTTGCCTGATTATATAAAGCCCTTATCAGCTACATACACTTTAATTCAGATTGATAGCAAGTATGTAACAAAGTTCTGAGGGACAAGGTCCGACACAAGGTGGAGGTGACTATAGCCTAGTGCCTTTTTCAGAAAAGGTAGATCCAACTGATTGCCATGTAAAGGGTGCAGTATAGTCTACAGGCAAATTAGAGAAAGGCATATGAGACACATTTAGTATGAAATTTAGGATTTCTAAATTTTGACTAGGAGTAGCTCAGAAATAAAATGTTTCAAAAGAACATCGTAACATCTTACATTTTGAAAACTGTTCAGTTCCTAAATCTCAACAGAGGAGATACATTTTGTAAAATTCGATGATGATGGCAGCTGCTACCAGCTGCTCTTGTACCTCCCCATCCCCTTCTCAACCTCCTCTTCCTCCTTATCTTCCACTTCTTTTTCTTCTATTACTCCTACTAGTTAATAATTTTAGCAGATGCCTCATATAATTAACTCAAATTTTCAGACATGGTATTTTTTATTTATTTATATGTGAGGTGAGGTGAGGTGAGGTGAAGTCACTCAGTCGTGTCCGACTCTTTGTGACCCCGTGGACTGTAACCTACTAGGCTTCTCCGCCCATGGGATTCTCCAGGCAAGAATACTGGAGTGGATTGCCATTTCCTTCTCCAGGGGATCTTCCCGACCCAGGGATCGAACCCAGGTCTCCCGCATCGGAGGCAAACGCTTTAACCTCTGAGCCACCAGGGAAGCCTTATTTATATGTGCTTTTTATTATTTTGTTTAATGTTCAAAATAAGTATTTGAGATTCATATTATTTTCACCTCTGTACAGATGAGGGACTTTGAAATTTTTTTTAAAGTTAAATAACTACTGAAATCTGAATACAAAGTTTATCTCCCATTAACTTATGTGCTTAATGATAACTACATATCACTCTTGGCCCAGAAATCTGTCTTCTCCAAGTCAAAGCTAGCATGTTGTGCCTAGCTTTTCAAAGCATTTTAATCCACTGAATTTACTTTATCTTTACAGTTTTATCTTCTACACCTCCCTCAAATTTTCCAGGCAGCCTCTTCAATCTCTCAGAAGCATGATAGGATTAGTCCTTCCTCCAAACTTCTCATCACCATGTACTCTTCCTTATCTAGAATGCTCTTCATTTCCTCATCTGTTTATCCAGTTCATCTTTGCTTAAGTCAAGCATTTCACAGCTTCCTCTGTGGCTATTTTCCTCTTCCAGAAAGTTCCATCTTCAAAAAAATGTATAGTAATTAACACTGATGTCTTCTCAGATGGTGCAATGGTAAAGAATCCGTCTGCCAAGCAGGAGACCCAGGGTTGATCCCTGGGTCAGGAAAATGCCCTGGTATAGGAAATGACAACCCACTCCAATATCCTTGCCTGGGAAATTCCATGGACAGAGGAGCCTGGTGGGCAACAGTCCATGGGGTTGAAAAGAGTTGGACATCACTGAGTGTCTAAGCCCTTAACACTGATAGAAATTAAAAGAGAAATAAAAGTCTTGAAATTATGGAGTATCTGTTATGTTCTAGTGTGGAAGGTGATTAAGATGGTTGTTTCCATAATCAGATACCTAAGGGAAAACAAAAGAAACTTTTCCTCTACTATTTACTAACAGTGTGAACTTAGGCAGTAAACTTTCCCTGCCTCAGTTTTTCATCTATAAAATACACTCACATCTATGCAATAGTAATGTGTACTTCGTAGCATTTTGCCAGTGTTAAAAAATGTAATATATGTTAAGTAACTGGTAATGCCAAAATTCTGCCTCTCTACACAGGTACTAAATTGAGTCTTGCAAACAGAGTTTGGGGTGAAGTAGAAAAGAATAGCTTTATTTCTAGCTAGCCAGGCAGAAGGCCACAGGAAGCTAATGACCTCGTGTCCTGATCTGAAGAGGGTAGTGAGGAGTCTTTTCTAATGGTTCAAAGAGGAGGATGTGATCAGCTCATGGATAATCTTCTGATTGGTTGGTGGTGAGGTATTTGAGAGTCAGCACCATCAACCTTCTGGTTCCAACCAGTCTAGGTCTGCGTGCTTGTGGGCAGCATATAGCTAACTTATTTCATTTGGTGGGAGATTCAGTATCTGCGCCGATTTGTTCTGAGCCACAGTGATGGCAGGGGATGGGGGGAGGAGGGCTGCTTCCAACTCTGGCACCGCTTGGGTGGTCGCCGTGACAGAGTGATTCCCTTTACAGCCATGCTTCTCCTCGACCCTATAAAGGCCATTTTGCACAGAAGACCCTGAAGTAATCTTATGTTGACATTGATCTTGCAGGGGTACAGTGACTAGTTTGTATTGATCTGTATATAGACCATGAGAGTTTTTCAGGGTACAGTGTGTTACTCAGTTGGATCACTTCAGACCCTAGTTCAGGGCCTAGTAAATAAATAGTAGCGGTGCCTTTAGTCATGCTGAAGGAGCCATCTTTTTCACTGAGGCTTACCTCACATTTTATCAGATACACTTACAATGTTATATACAGCTTTCCAAGAAGAGAAAGAAGACAAGAATGAAAGGGAGTGTGGGGGTAGAGGGGAATCCCAGAATAATTTCAGATCCATTGAAAAAAACAGATTAGATTTGCATCTTCAGAGCTAAACCAAACAGATTCTGCACATCTAAATGATATCACAGAAGTGCTCAAACCATCATTAAACACTTCAAGTTCATATTGTTTTCCAGGCTAACAGTGCCAACCTTCCTTAATATGTAACGTTCTCCAACTTTGCATTGTGTTATTTTTTCTGACCCACATTCAAGCTCTACTAAATGCTGAGTTGAGAACACAAGACTTAGCTGGATAGAGATTGTTCAAATCTGGAAAATGGCACCTATTTTTTTTTCCAGTGAGAGAGCTTTTATGCTATTTAAAGAAAAGTCAAGGGTTCACATAACAAGATTATTAATAGCTTTTTAGAAAACATGGTGGCTGTATAGAGGCAGTGTGCTGGGTATGCCAGGGAATTAATAAGCACAGTATACCCTCCTCTGGACAAGGCAATGGCACCCCACTCCAGTACTCTTGCCTGGAAAATCCCATGGAGGGAGGAACCTGGAAGGCTGCAGTCCAGGGGGTCTCTGGACACCACTAGTATCTGCAATACAGCTCAAAGATATTGTTGCCTATATCCCTTGAGGGGGAACCAGTACTCTGCCCCAAGGCTGCACTATTGTTTCTGACTACTCCTCCCTAGTTTCCATAATCCCCTCTGTTTCCCGAAAGTCATAGAAGCTGAATGCAGCTTGTTTGCTACAAGCCAAAAAAAAAAAAAGGATGCAGAAAAGCTTTTGTGCCCAGGAGCCCCACAGGGTCCTGATCAGTTTTACTGGCATTGTTTTAACTGCTTTGTATGTACAGAAATTAAATCTCATAGAGATGCTCATTTTAGAGTTGAGGATAGCATTGACTTCTACTTCTTTAGTATCTGTATAAAAAATTGAATTGCCTTTATATTTCACCTATGTTCTATGCAGCGTCAGTGCTCATTGCCAGTTGATTACAATTTCCTTTTTAATAGTTCCCAAAGGGTTTCTTACATAAAGAAGCAAGATTAATTTGAGTGTAAAATATTTTCATATAGATACATTAACTTGGTGTTACTGTGGATGACTTTGTCCTACTGCCATAGTTTTGTTAACTACTTAAATATTTATCTGGCATAATAACAAAAATAATAAAATGTAAGTCAGCAGCTGTCAGTGCACATATTTTTGTGGCTGATAAATTCAAGTAGAAGCATTGCTAGCTAAACCGATCAAAAAGCAGGTAACTCTGAAAGGTCAATTCTGAATTATTGTTACTCATAATCATTTCCCAAGTCATTAAGCCTATAAAATCCAAATGAAATTGAAAGTCATAAAAGTAAATTATAGAAAAGCTGCCTAAGTAGGTACTGAGAGCGCCATACATGTGAGCAAGACACATGTCTACAGAAATTTCTTTGACTAGATTATTCAGAATAAGACTGCTCTAGTGAACGTTATGTGGCCATTACCATTTACAGACCGCATATCTCAAAGACATTCTAATTAATCAACCACAAACAATTCAGTGAGGTGAAGTGTTAACAGAAGCAGTTTTTAAGTATACCCATAAACTGGGATAATAAGTCTCTAGAATTACAAAGGAAGAAAAGCACAGTTAACTGTATAAATAACTATAATTAATCACATTAGATGTCTTTTGTTACAATAGAGATTTATGAGAAAGATGGTTAGGAAATAAAGCTGTATTATATAATTCTAACTGAGGATTAAAAATGTATTTTCCTTCCAAGTGAAAGTTTTTCTTTTGTCATTATCAACTTATTTTGTATCTCATTTCTCATTTGTACAGTCAGATTTCTTTTGCCATTTATTGCTTGTTGAGACTATTGTTATACCCTTTTTTCAATGAAATATGCTGAAACAGTACAGATGAAATATGAATATAATTTAATGTTATAATGCAATATTGTATTTTCAAAGTGAATATTGTTTTCTTACCATGCTCACAAGTCTTTAAGATACAAAATTCTAAACACATCAATAACTCTTGAAGTCAGAATCTACATAGGATTATTTAGAGCCGCTGAATTTGCAATTAATGGTTTGTATAATGAAGTGTGAAAAGTAAATGTAGAATTACATCTTGGAAGACAATATAGAAGTGGAAAGAACATGGAATTTTCAGCATAACCACCTGAATTAGAAGTGCAGTCTTGGCAAATTACTCAGACTCTTCTAGTCTTGATGTTTTCATGTGTGAAGCTGGAACAGCATTCTTTTTATAATGATGGACTCAATTAATTAAGAAAATATGGCAACTATAGAATATATGCACCTAATTGCAGAACTCCAAAATACATAATAAATAAATTACAAAATTGAAGGAAAAATAAACCATTCAATATTAATAATTAAAGATATTTAGACCATAATTTTGACAACTAATAAAACCACCAGTAAGAAAATCAGCAAGGATATGTTATGCCCAAGTCGCGAAATCTCCCAATGACCACCAGGGAGCCGATATCCGATGCAAAAGCAAGAGAGTCTTTATTACCAAGCTCAAGCTAGGACTCCCACCGTTAAGCAGCGGCTATAGGGAGGAGCCCCGGGTTTTGGATTACATTGCCTATATAGGGAGTGTTCATGAAAAAAAGAATTTCTAGGTAGGGGGACATCTGATTGGCCACTTTCTTTCGAAGGGTTGTGTGTTGGTTTCTGATTGGTCCCTATTATCTAGATAGACCACAAGTTCCTGAACGTTAAGTCAAGAGATTCTGGTCTGGGGTCCGATTGGCTCGTGGGTGGTGGAGTGAGGTCAGGGGATTTCCAAAGCCTCTTTTCCCGGAACCTTACAAAATAGAGTTTTTCTGTTAACAAAATGGAGTAGCTTAGATTCTTCAGGTATAGAAGATTTGAATAACAATATAAACCCACTAGACTAGTAAATAGACTTTCCAGGTGACACTAGTGGTAAAGAACCCATCTGCCAATGCAGGAGATGCAAGATATGAGGGTTTGATCCCTGAGTCGGGGAGATCCCGCAGAGTAGGAATTGGCAAGCCACTCCACTATTCTTGCTGAGAGAATTCCATGGACAGAGGAGCCTGGTGGGTTACAGTCCATGGGGCCACAAAGACTCAGACAAAACTGAGCAACTGAGTGCATACACACACACACAGAATAATAAATTTCTATAGAAAAAAAACACATTTAATAATGGCAAAAGAGAGACAAGATAATATTTTCTTTGCATAAAATGACTCACTTAAGTAGCAAAGGTATTGAACTTTGTCCTATATATAAGAAGGACCTTGAAAAATCAAATGGAAACAAATTAAATTTTAATAACAATTTATAGTTTTTAATTACTGATAGTTGCATTTGGTGCTAGTGGTAAAGAAGCCACCTGGCAATGCAGGAGATATAAGAGACTTGAGTTCAATCCCTGGATTGGGAAGATCCCCTGGAAAAAAGCATGGCAACCCACTCCAGTATTCTTGCCTGGAGAATCCCATGAACAGAGGAGCCGGCGGGTTCCAGTCCATAAGGTCACAAACAACTGGACATGACTAAAGCGACTTAGCACAAAGAATTGCATCTGATCACTGTAGAAAATTTTAAAGACGCAGAATGGCCCAAAGAACAAAATCAGGCAGCATATGTCATCTAATATTTAGAATCTAATTATGTATTTTTTTGATGCATGCTTTTCTAGATATTTTAATCTTTTCCTTTCTTTAAAAATTTCTGGATTTTATCATATATACTCTTAGAATAGAATGAGTTCATTCTTAAAACATTGTAGGCAATACCTCTATCATTAAATATAAGTTAAGTCTCTCAGTTGTGTATGACTCTTTGTAACCCCATGGACTGTAGCCTACCAGGCTCTTCTGTCCATGGAGATTTCCAGGCAAGAATACTGGAGTGAGTTGCCATTTCCTTCCTTTCCAGGAGATCTTCCCGACCCAGGGATTGAACCCGGGTCTCCTGCATTGTAGGTAGATGCTTTACCATCTGAGCCACTAGGGAAGTCATTAAATATATGTCTATAGCAAATGTTTCATAACATGTTGTATCCCATCAATAACTCATTCATTGTTTAAGTATTGTTTGATATGTAAGCTGTTTTGACATTTACACAGTAGGTTGTCTTTTAATTGACTGAAAAGATTCCATATAATTTTTCAAGGCATCATGAAAGTATTTAATTTTCAGATTTTTAATTAAAATATTACAGAGCAAGACCTGTTAGTTTTTGTTTGGATATAGTATTTTACTTCAGTAAATTTTAATATCATTGAAAAACATAATGATGATAATAATAACATAAGATTGTTGAGGATTAATGTATTTTGGAGTATGTATACTTCTCTAGAAGATCTTAGAAATTATTAATAATATTGAGGTAGAAATTGATAGGCAGTCTGTGTAGGACTCTGAGACCTCAGTCTTGTTTCCAATAAACATGTCACTCCATTAATCTAAAGCTATACCGTTTGTCCCTAATTCCTGAAATGGGTCTTTGGTCTGATAAATTGCCAGCACTCAGATCCAGGGAAAGGCAGTAATTAACTTGTATTACATATGCCTGAGGGAAAAACAACTGGTGGTCATTAACCTTTAGCCCATACACCTTGTAAAATGGCCAGGGGGCAAGAAAAAGGGTAGTGACTTAATCTGGGGTCAAGAGAAGCCATAAAGATGTTAAATTAAACATTTTGAACTTTAAACTGATTGGTTAGAATGACATGACAGGAGCCAACCAAAAATGTACAGATTAAACTGGTAAGGACATAAAGTGGTGTAAGTCCTGCCCTTGGGGGCTTTTTACTCCCTCTCAGTGTCTATGATGAAAACTTTGTACTTTTCTTCTCTATAATAAATCCCATTTTCTTGCTACCATAAGTGTTTGTGTCTTAGTGGAGTTCATTCTTTTGCTCCTTGAACAAGAACTCAGATTCCCGTTTCAATATGGCTATATTTTATTTATCTAGTTATGCTCTTGAAAATTATATGAAGCATTTCCATGTAATAATCTAATATTTTTATTCATTTATTTGGGTCTTTTCATTTTCTCTGTTTTTTGTTACATCTGAGTTTAGATTATAAGCAGCTATCCTAATACATAAAAAATAATGCCTATCCAAAAAATTTGGTCCTTTGTAATATTAGTATTTTCCTTTTATCTTTGTTTAACAGCTTCCCCAAATATGACCACTGTGGTACTCTAACCTTATAATGGAATTATCATTTGTAGAAAATAGTTCTGGACTTGGGAGATGAAATAGTGAAGACAAGTTAACATTGTGCCTTTGTTAATGAAACTTACAGTCTGGTAGAAAAGAGGGACATTAACAATGTTGTCAAACCCAAGTCTGCGTGTCCATTGCAGAAAGAGGTCAAGCAAACCGAAACACTGGGATTTGGACCAGAGAAAGTTTTATCGCACGTCCAAGCAAGGAGAACAAGTATTGTATTCAAAAGACCCAAACTCCCTGATGGTTTTTAGGGAAGAGTTTTTAAATGTGACATTTTGGTTGAGGGATTCAGGGTGCATGGCATTCTTCTGATTGGTTGATGGTAAATTCAGTTCAGTTCAGTCACATCCGACTCTTTGCGACCCCATGTATCGCAGCATGCCAGGCCTCCCTGTCCATCACCAACTCCCGGAGTTCACTCAGACTCACGTCCATCGAGTCAGTGATGCCATCCAGCCATCTCATCCTCTGTCGTCCCCTTCTCCTCCTACCCCCAATCCCTCCCAGCATCAGAGTCTTTTCCAATGAGTCAACTCTTCGCATGAGGTGGCCAAAGTACTGGAGTTTCAGCTTTAGCATCATTCCTCCCAAAGAAATCCCAGGGTTGATCTCCTTCGGAATGGACTGGTTGGATCTCCTCGCAATCCAAGGGACTCTCAGGAGTCTTCTCCAACAACACACTTCAAAAGCATCAATTCTTCAGCGCTCAGCCTTCTTCACAGTCCAACTCTCACATTCGTACATGACCACAGGAAAAGCCATAGCCTTGACTAGACGGACCTTACTCGGCAAAGTAATGTCTCTGCTTTTGAATATGCTATCTAGGTTGGTCATAACTTTTCTTCCAAGGAGTAAGCGTCTTTTAATTTCATGGCTGCAGTCACCATCTGCAGTGATTTTGGATCACACACATAGGCTCTCCCATTGTTAACATCCCCCAGCAAAGTGATGCATTTGTTACAGTTAATGAATTTACATTGCCATATCATATCACTCAAGGTCCATAGTTTATATTACAGTTTACTCTTGGTACTGTATTGATACTTTCTAAGGATTTCAAAAAATGTATAATGATATGCATTTATTATTGTAGTATCATATAGAGTACTTTCATTGTCCTAAAACGCCTCTGTGAGTAGCCTATTCAAGATGTGTATAAGAGACAGATTTAAAGGAATGATTAAATATATACGCTTATTTTATTTGTTAATTAAACTGTATTGGAATATAATTGATTTACAATATTGTATTAGTTTCAGGTAGAGAGCAAAGTGAATCAGTTATACATACACATGTATTCACTCTTTTTAGATTCAATTAGCATATAGGTAATTACAGAGTATTCAGTAGAGTTCCCTGAGCTATGCAATAGGCCCCTAATTGTTATTTATTTTATATATAGTAATGTATATATATCAATCTCCCACTTTATCCCTTCCCTTATGCCCCTTTCCATCTTAGTAACCATATGTTTGTTTTCTACATCCAAAATCAGAAAAAGCATGGATGCACAGGTAGAGAAAATATATTTATTTTAAAATAATCATTTGCCATAGGTCTTTGCAATTATGAACTCAATTTCAGTGGTCTGTTTTTGTCTTTCCCACAGCATAAAGCAGTTCCCCAAATTCCAAAAAGGTGTCCTACAATTTAACTCAATTCTGACACTATCTACCTGGAAATAGCATCAGATTGCACAGGTTAAGAGCCCAGTCCCTAAGGCTGCTATCCACCCCCAACCACACAACTCTACACTTCAGACTCCAGTGCCAAGTTCAGGTTGTTCCTGTGATTCTGAGGTTCAGAGTCTCTCATGAACCCCTCTGTGGGCTTGATTAGTATGCTAGTGTGACTCACCCAGGGAAATATTTTACTTTCTAGATTACCGCTTTATTATAAAATGGTGTTACCTAGCAAGGGCTTGTAACCTGATGTGCAAAGAAATCAATACTATTGTACTGGCCTTTGAGAGGAAAAATAATAATAATAATATGAGCTTTATTGCCAGGTCCACTGACAAGGAGACAGATGGCAGTATTCAAATCTGCCTCCTCCACCTGGTGTTGGTCAAGCTTTTATGAGCTAGGGAGGACAGACTGATATGCAGAAATGCTGGCAGGGCAGGTTTCAGTTGGAGGGCTTTAAATTTGACCATTTATAATAAATTATGGAATGGTGGATTCAAATGTGAATCTTCCTGGACAATGGACCCATTATTTCTGAAAGGATTCTGGAATTAAGGCCTCCATCATATTCTGGTTTGCTTATTCTGTGACTGGCTTAACTTTAAATATGCTCAGGTTACCTGACTTGTGATTTTGACTCTGTATCTGCAAGAGAGGATGTATCTGGATACAATCTTGTTATGTACAGAGTTGCAGCTACAGATATAACACAGGAACAGGTGCGTCAGGCAAGGGCAAGGAGTTTTCATGTCCTTTCTGAATGTGCCACCCTTCCAATACCTCCAGATGATCAAGGCTCCAAAACACATCCTTTGGGTTTTTATGAATGCTTTATTACATGACATGTTTGATTAATAATTGCCATTGGTGATAGATTCAACCTCCAGCCCTTTCCCCTCTCTGGAAATCAGGGGTGGATCAAAAAGTTCTAATCCTCAATGCATAGTTGCTTCTTCTGACAACCAGCCCCATCCTTAGGTGCTTCCCAGATGGTAAAATAGTAAAGAATCCACCTTCCAATGCAGGACAAACATGTATAGGAGCTTAAGAAAGTCAATTTATTAACAAAATCCCAGTTTTGATAGAAAGGGACTTGTTACGAATAACAAAACACCCATTTCACTTTTATGGCTCTGAAGCAGTTTCAGGAAATGAACACAAGAGACCAAATATTGTGATAGAAAAGTGAAGTCGCTCAGTCGTGTTCGACTCTTTGCAACCCCATGGGCTATAGCCCACCAGGCTCCTCTGTCCATGGGATCAGACATGGAAATGGGATGTTCCATTTCCTTCTGGAGTGGATTGCCATTTCCTTCTCCAGGGGATCTTCCCAACCCAGGGATTGAACCCAGGTCTCCTGCATTGTAGACAGACGCTTTACCATCTGAGCCACCAGGGAAATAGAAGGTGATCCCATTGCTCTTTTCAATCCAGAAATCCCAAGGGTTTGGGGAGCTGTGAGCCAGGATCCATGGACAAAGACCAAGTATATGAGAAATATATTTTTTGTCATTTATATTTCTTATAAATCAAAATATTACATCAGATTACCTGTCAATATCAATAAATATCATTTAAAAGGAAGAGTGTAATGGAACAAAAAGCTAATTAGCTCAAAATAAGTGAATTTTGACACATGCATAAGGCAAAATTCCTGATCCCTGGTCAAAGCAGAAGGAACCTCAGGAATGATTTCCTCCCTCTCTCTCTGGCCTTATCTTCAACTTGGAATACTGATCACTGATTAAGTAATTTTAGGAGGTGATTGGTGAGGTATAAGAAATGCTTCTGTAAGTTCAAAGTAAAATTTTAATAGAAAACATGTAAGTAAAGAGTACTGCAAGTCTCTAACACTCTTCACACTTAGGATCACAAACTGCTACAATGGTGTATCTTTTTGAAGAATAAGTACACTCCTCCCTAAAAAATTGCAACTGTTATGTAAACCAGCCTTATGCTAGGTACTTGTTGGCAATAAGGTATTTTGCTTTGATAGTAGCCTATTCATTATTGTTTGAGTTAGTAAATAAAGAGGAATAAATAAAAATAATTTAAAAATCTACATCTGAGAAACCTGTAAGTGAGAAATTAGAGCAACACTTTTATTTATCATATTAAATTTCAATTTTCAAAATGTCAGGGCATGCCAGTCTCTTTGATGACTCTTCAGACAACAGACTACTGACTTTACCAAAGGAAAATTGGATAGAATTTAATGAAATATAATTCAACTAACCAATGTTTTACAATTAAATGCTTTTCTAATAATAGAATTTTCATCTTTTAGTGTGTGAAATCAAAGTTAACAGCTTGGAACATTGACAAAGATTGGCTAACTCTTCTTCTAATGCAAGAAAAATAGCCTAATACTTATGATTTATTTCTTCTAATAAATCTATAACGAGAAGGATTTGCTTCAGGGATTAAGGAGAATGATTTTTTTTTTTCCTTATAGTAAAGTTTCATTCATTTATTACTTTAAAATAAACAATTTCATAAAATCTGCAGTGCAGTCCTTATGCTAACCAGTGACAAACACTGAGATGGGTGTGAAACTCATCCCCTCCTTCATTTGCCACCAAAAACAAAACAAACAAAAAAAAACAACAGTAAAACAAACAGACCTATGATCCCAGAAACATTAATGCAAACCACACACTGCCATTATTTTAGAGAAAAAGGGTGCATTACATAAACATGACAGAGTAAGCGTAGATATGTCATTTATGTATATAGTGAAGGAAATTACTATGTAAATATGTTGCATTTAAAAGTAATTCAAAATCCATATTGAGTCTCTTTTTTCCTGAGATCATAGTGTTTGGAGACACATATACCATGGCTCAAAGATTGTCTTTTCCACTTTCCTGTTGGGTCAATATGGGCCACCAAGTTTATTTTCTAAGCTTGTTTTCTCAATTTAAAAGGAAGATAATAATCTCAACCCATTAGGGTTGTTCCAAAGATTAAGTATATAGTGGATTCTAAGTATCAAGCAAAGGGTTTAATACTCAAGAAGCCCCCAATGTTAATGTAACTGCATTAATTTAGTTTTCTATGGTATTAGATAATTAATCTTAGTAAAGCAGTTTTTTCAGTAAATAAATTTAAAATCCTCATGTATATTTTATGGCTAGAAAATAGATTTGATTTGCCAGTCAGTAATTACTGGAAAAGCAAAAAAAGGAATTTCAACTATTCATTGTTTTCCATTGAGTAATATTGGTTGTTAAGTGTTATTATTTTCATTACTAGCAGTCATTGTATTCCACACTTGTTTTCACTAAGGATAGGAATAGTTACTTTGTTTAAGTCTTTCTCGAATCTGTCATACAGAATTACTACTGTCTATTATTAGAATTTAATGAAATATAATTCAACTAACCAATGTTTTACAATTAAATGCTTTTCTAATAATAGAATTTTCATCTTTTAGTGTGTGAAATCAAAGTTAACAGCTTGGAACATTGACAAAGATTGGCTAACTCTTCTTCTAATGCAAGAAAAATAGCCTAATACTTATGATTTATTTCTTCTAATAAATCTATAACGAGAAGGATTTGCTTCAGGGATTAAGGAGAATGATTTTTTTTTTTCCTTATAGTAAAGTTTCATTCATTTATTACTTTAAAATAAACAATTTCATAAAATCTGCAGTGCAGTCCTTATGCTAACCAGTGACAAACACTGAGATGGGTGTGAAACTCATCCCCTCCTTCATTTGCCACCAAAAACAAAACAAACAAAAAAAAACAACAGTAAAACAAACAGACCTATGATCCCAGAAACATTAATGCAAACCACACACTGCCATTATTTTAGAGAAAAAGGGTGCATTACATAAACATGACAGAGTAAGCGTAGATATGTCATTTATGTATATAGTGAAGGAAATTACTATGTAAATATGTTGCATTTAAAAGTAATTCAAAATCCATATTGAGTCTCTTTTTTCCTGAGATCATAGTGTTTGGAGACACATATACCATGGCTCAAAGATTGTCTTTTCCACTTTCCTGTTGGGTCAATATGGGCCACCAAGTTTATTTTCTAAGCTTGTTTTCTCAATTTAAAAGGAAGATAATAATCTCAACCCATTAGGGTTGTTCCAAAGATTAAGTATATAGTGGATTCTAAGTATCAAGCAAAGGGTTTAATACTCAAGAAGCCCCCAATGTTAATGTAACTGCATTAATTTAGTTTTCTATGGTATTAGATAATTAATCTTAGTAAAGCAGTTTTTTCAGTAAATAAATTTAAAATCCTCATGTATATTTTATGGCTAGAAAATAGATTTGATTTGCCAGTCAGTAATTACTGGAAAAGCAAAAAAAGGAATTTCAACTATTCATTGTTTTCCATTGAGTAATATTGGTTGTTAAGTGTTATTATTTTCATTACTAGCAGTCATTGTATTCCACACTTGTTTTCACTAAGGATAGGAATAGTTACTTTGTTTAAGTCTTTCTCGAATCTGTCATACAGAATTACTAGTTAACTAGAAATTAATCTTGTTTTAGATTGGAAATGCCAACCTCCTCCAAACTTGCAATACTGCAATGAACATTTTTTTCATATTATTGCTAGTAAGTATATAGTCTCTATATGCTTACTAGAATTTGTAAATCTTAAGATAGAACTAAAAGTATTGAACCATTATTATGAGAAAGTAAATATACTTTCCCTTAATATGGCATTAACTAAAACATCAAATTTTTGTAAAAATTGGCTGATAAATAAATTTTAATTTCCGTGCACAGAGATTGTGCACAGAATTTATTTCTAATAAGTTTTTGCTCTGTACAGAAGGCTAAGATTTTAAATATAAAATATATGCCAAAATATCCATTATTATATTTAATATTTTAGCCAAAACTCTCCTCATATGCATGGCTATGAAAATGGTTTACTTAGAAAATCTTTGGCTGAGCCATATTTTTCTTGAAAAAGCGACTTAAACTTGGAAGAGATGAATACTTCTGGAATGGAACCATACTGCCAGGAGCAGTTCCTAAGATCATATGGTTCAGCTCCCTGACATATTCTAATCATATTCATGTGTAGCACAAAGCTAGAGATGTGCTATGACATTGGATTCAATAAAATAAAAGCATAATTCAAATATAGCACATTCTAATACTGGAAAATTGTATAGAGTAGAACATAAAAATAAGAGGTTGGGGAGCTAGAAAGGAAAAGTGAGTTTTAAGGAAGAAAGATCAGCATGTAGCTTAACGTTAAGATCAGTCATAGCATGAATTAAGTTGAAAAAGTCCTAATAGTGACACTACAGCAACAATAAGGACCTTGTATCCAGTGATAAGTAGTTGAATTTTTTTTCCTATAGCTAATGAGAAACTATAACTAATGAGAAACTAATGAAAATCATTAGAGACTAAAATGATCACACTTTCATTATTATTTTCCCCATTTTTTCTTATTTACATTTTTCAACTATTTAATTTAGACATTTTGAAATCTAAGAATAAAAAGAACCAGTCAATTGTTATATACAATATTCTTTATTACTCCCTTACCTTGTTTACAATAAAATGTCATTATTACTAAAAAATAAATGTACAACCTAAAGTTGAGAATTATATTTTATTCATCAAACATAGTAAGGAATTAAGCCCTTGGATAGCCCTGAGAGACTGTTCTGAAGAGATAAGGGAAGAGCCAGGATATATAGGAGTTTTGCAGAAATAAAACAAGTATCTGAGCAAAGAGATTTACCTTAAAAAAAAAAAATGTATATGGACATGCAAGAATCTGGGCTTAATGAAATATTCCTTTGATATACACCTTAGCTATCTAGGGCAAATATCATGTTCCTTTCCATCCTGAATCCCCTAAGTGTGTACTATCATGTGCGGCTACAGTGGCAGATAACTTAATGGCCTCAACATCTTTTGTTTCCTGAAATAGTGGTAGGCATTCTGTGTCCCGATTATATATTTACATATAGTATATATGTCTGTGTGTGTTTGTATATATATATGGAGAGAGATAGAGATGGTACAGTTATTTGTAATTCCATATCCTGGGGGTGGGATGAGAGGAGGGAGGGAAGCTCAAGAGTGAGGGAGAGAGATATATATATATATATGTGTATATATATATATATATAATTATGGTTGATATTCATTGTTGTATGGCAGAAACCAATGAAACATTGTAAGACAATCATCCTTCAATTAAAAAATAGTCTATGCCTTGTATTTTTTCTTTATATCATAAGAAATTTTTGAAAATTTAGTTTAATTGGCTCTACCATATTGCCTCACTTAGTTATTTAATTTTACTTTTTACCATTTTTTTCAAATTTTAGTACAATTTAGTATTTTTATAAATAATACTTATGATGAATGCCTTTTTATTCATTTGGGTACATTTCATATTCTTAGATGAGGATAGAATCTCCCTATGGATAATAGGTCACAGACCCTGGTGGCTCAGATGGTAAAGCATCTGCCTACAATGCAGGAGACCTGGGTTCGATCCCTGGGTTGGGAAGATCCCCTGGAGAAGGAAATGGCAATTCACTCCAGGACTATTGCTTGGAAAATCCTATGGATGGAGGAGCCTGGTGGGCTGCAGTCCATAGGGTCGCAAAGAGTCGGACACGACTGAGTGACTTCAATTCAATTCAATTCAATGGTTATTTTAACTATATTGATATATATTATCAAATAACTTTCCAGAAGGTTCTAAAGTGCCATACCAAATAGATTAATGTGAGATATAACCTACTTTTGAGTAATGAAAGACACATGCCATCTGCTTATGCATTTCTACCTCGGATGCTTTGACTATTTCTTTAGTAATAAATAGACAGGAGGCTATAGGACACAATTTAAATTCTCAACATCCTGATAACCATTTTGTAATTATCTGGAAAAGGATGAGGAGTGGTGGGATGGAGGTAGGAAGGAGAGAGACCCAAGAATGAGGGATACACACACACACACACACACACACATATATATATATGGCTGATCTTCACTGTTGTAAGGCAGAAATGAACACATTATAGAGCAATTATCCTCTGGTTAAAAATTTTAAAAAATAATAATTTAAAAAAGAATTAATGTTTTTTAAAATTAATTTACTTATTTTAATTGAAAGCTAATTACTTTACAATGTTGCAGTGGTTTTTGCCATACATTGACATGAATCAGCCATGGGTGAACATGTGTCCCCCATCCTGAACCCCCCTCCCACCTCCCTTTCCATCCCACCCTTCAGGTCATCCCAGTGCACCGGCCCTGAGTGCCCTGTCTCATGCATCAAACCTGGACTGGAGATCTCTTTCACATATGTTAATATACATGTTTCAATGCTATTCTCTCAAATCATCCCACCCTTGCCTTCTCCCACAGTGTCCAAAAGTCTGCTTAAAGAATAGGCCAAAAAAAAAAAAAAATCATGACAAACTTTGGATGCTTTGACCAGACTTCCTGGCAAGAAGGGAGAGAGATGGAACCTAGCTAGACAGTAGTCCATAAGAAGTGAGCACAAGTCAAACCTATAACTGCTTTCTGTTGTCTGTTGACATTCAATCTGAACTTCTGTCATGATACTACAATAAAGCCTAGTGTCATAATTATCAAGTAATACAACGTTTCAGTATCTCATTTACCTTTAAAGGCTAATGGTTGAGTGATTTGAAATACCATTGTTAGTCATATGCTTCAGCTGCTGCCCTAGGACATAGAAGACACAATCATATGAGGGATGTACTATGAATTTTGTATAGGCTAGGTATAAAAGGAAATCTAAATTCTGTGAGAAATGTTTTCCATATTTTACATTTACTTATATTGTATTTTTTGCAAGAGTATATCATCATGTTGAAATATTTTTCCTCCGGTATGAAGTGTGGCAACCTAGCATAACAGTTGACCTACATTTTGAGTTAGTGAATAATTCATTTCTCGTAAAAGCAAGCAAACTAACAAACAAGTACTGGCCTACTTTTAAATTCTATTGGCTTTCTACCATTTCTAGCTCTTACTAGTGATAGTATACCAGGAGTTGAAAGGTTTGGTCAGAAAACATACATCTGTTCAACTTTAGTTGATACTGCCAGATTTTGTTAGTTGCCCTCTGTGTATAAAAGTTCACACTGGTTCAGTTCAGTTCAGTCACTCAGTCGTGTCCAACTCTTTGTGACCCCATGAATCGCAGCACGCCAGGCCTCCTTGTCCATCACCAACTCCCAGAGTTCACTCAGACTCGCATCCATCGAGTCAGTGATGCCATCCAGCCATCTCGTCCTCTGTCGTCCCCTTCTTCTCCTGCCCCCAATCCCTCCCAGCATCAAAATCTTTTCCAATGAGTCAACTCTTCGCATGAGGTGGCCAAAGTACGGGAGTTTCAGCTTTAGCATCATTCCTTCTAATTGTATGTAACTGAAATGGGAAAACCAAGTTTTGTTCATGGAGCCAAAGAACAAATTCCACAAACTTGCAAAATAAACATTCACACAGGCAAAGTTTATTTTAAGGATAGAAATTCAAAGCTCTCAGCATGGACACTGAGATTAGGTGAAGAGCCCCCACAAGGCAGGGGTTATATCAGTTGTATATCTTTGCTATTACTGATCTGTACATTTTTGGTTGGCTTGTGACTTTAATATATGTCATTTTTGACAAATCAGTTTGCATATTGCAATGTCCAGTTTACCATTTTTATGGCTTTTTTGGATCCCTTAGTTTCTCAGTTTCTCCAGACATTGTGAACCATCCCTCAACCCTTTCTCAAGACCCCAGACCATTATTTAGGGGCCAACTCTATGTTTAAGAGCTAATGGTCCTCCTGGAGTTCTTCTCCTTGATAGACTAGACAATAGTTAAGGATTGTCTTGTCCTGGGTATGGATGTTTTATGACCATCCAGACCAGGGAGGCATTCCTCTGAATGCCTAGAAACTGGAGCAGCAAATATAGCTTTGGGCTAATGTAGCAAAATGTTTATGTGAGAGAATTAAAATTGAAATTAGAAAAGGAACCTAGGCTCTAACCCTACACTGACTACCTAACGATTTCTGCCTCATAATTATGATTTTAGTTTATGATGACTGATGTTGCTGGATAACATTATTTTTCTATTTTATTTGATTTTATTATAACTTTAAAAATTTTATTCCATCTGCATTTTAATAATTTTGTTGAGATGATTTATATCAAACTTCACCCATTTAAAACATACAACAGTTTCCAATATATTCACAAGTCATATAACCATATATTCACAAGTCATAATATATTTACAAGTCATGCAAGCATTATCATTATTTGATTTCAAACATTTCATTACCCTTGAAATAAAATCAGCAGTATACCCACTCTTTTCCCCATAGTTCCACCCCTAGAAAATCTTCATTCTATTTTTCTGACTCTATGGATTTGCCTATACTGGACTTTTCATATTAATGTGATCATACCAATTGTCTTTTTTGATCAAATATTTCATTTGATCTTCTGGAACAAAACTAACTAAAGAACAAACTGGAAAACAAAACTAAAGCAAGGTGCCAATTGGGAATTAAGCAATGAAAATGAAACTAACAAATGTGTTGAGAGGAAAAGAAAGAAAGAAAGTAAAGAAAGAAAGATGTGCAAAGTTAAATAGAGGTAGATAAAGAAGATTTATATACTTTGAAGATTAACTGCAAGGGGGAAATGAACAGTAGAAAAAGCAAACAAAGGAATAAATGTAGAAAAAATAATAATAGGTTTAAAAGATAAAAAGTTAAAATTAAAAAAAAAAAAAAAAAGGAAAACTCCACAGAACTGCAAAAACCCAACGTAGAGGCAGAGGTTTATACCAACAATAAAAAATGTGACTGAGGAAAAAAAAAAAGAAAGCTCAAAAGCTTAATTAGATCAGATTTCATAGAGCCAATAAAATTGACAACTAAAACAGAGGAGAGAAAAAAAGAAAAATAATACAAAAGAATCTACAGAACAAATCAAAACATAAGAATAATAAATGTTTTTCTTGAGTTAGTGCTGTCGGAGTCCCTTCCCTCACTGGGAGTCACAGTCCACCTCACCTCCCTAGGATGCCCTCCAACACTGTGCTGATCTCTGGACCTGCTGTGGAGGCAGCTCAGATTCTAATCTGGTCCTACTTCTGTGTGTTCTTGCCTCCGATATCCGATGTCCACAGTTAACAGAATTTGTTTCTTTTGGGGAGTTCTCAATGACCTTTTACATAATACATAGACACAGAGTCTGCCTAGTTGATCGTGTGGACTTAATCTGCAGCTTGTGTAGTTGGTGGGAAGGTTTTGGGTCTTCTTCCTTAGCCACACTGCCCCTGGGTTTCAATTGTCGTTTTATTCCACCTCTACATGTGGATTGTCTACTGGGGTTTGCTCCTGAGGCTGCCCTGGATGACTTGGGTTTGCTCCTGTGAGGGCAAGGTGTGGAGGTGGTGCAGCTACTTAAGTTGGAGGGGTTCTGGCAGCACCGGGTACTCAGGGGAGCTGGCGACTAGAGCGGAAGGAGATTTAGTGCTCTAGAAGGGTATAGCAACCAATATTGGCCAATATGTTCCAGTATTCTTGCCTGCAGAATCCCCCTTGACAGAGAAGCTTGGCAGGCCACAGTCTACAGGGTCACAAAGAGTCCAGACACAACTGAAGTGACCCTGTGCAGATGGACACAACACTTTTTTTTTGCCTGTGGCAGCTCTGCCAGTGAGAGTTGAGCATGAAGGTGGCACAGTTGCTTGGCTTCTGGGGACCCTGGAGGCACCAAGTATGTAGGGACATGGACTGCCTTCACTGCTGGAGTTATGGCCCTATCAGTCTTTTTTTGAGCCTCTTGTAGCTGGGGATCAGAAGGCCTCTTTGGCTAGTCTTTCTCCATAGCTCCACCCGTTCAGGCACTTGGAGGTCTCCCTTGCCTGGGGCCCTTCTCTGTTGATTGGTGAGTCAGGCACATAGAGGGCCCCCCTGATTGGGGTTCTGCTCTGTAGATAGGTGCATCAGGCCCTTGACAGGGCACCCTGGGGGAGGGGGGTCCTACTCTATAGTTCAGTGCATCAGGCATTGAATGGGCCAGCCTCTCTACTGTTCAGCTGCGGATGCTGGCATGTGGGGAGAGAGAGGCTATGAGGATGGCTCCACCCTCTACACGTGACTCAGCAGTATCGCCTTGCTTCCATGGCTGCCTGGCTTTCCACCAGTCTCCTCCCCCACACCCGCTTCGTCTGTCTCCCTGCAGTCAACAGAAGCCCTCACCCTGGGATTGCTCCACAATCCCTAAACTCCAGCTCCAACCCCTGTGCCTTCTAGCAGATCTGTGTCCCTGTCTGGGGTATGCATGGCTACTACAAGGACTGTCCGATTCTCATCCCATTTAGGCTGCCACAAATCAGCTGTTTCCCTCTCAGCCTTAAATGTTTCTCCTCTGACTCAGACAATTGCCCCATGTGGGGACTGGGCCCCCTGCTTCAGTTCCCCCACCCGCCAAGGGCAGTTCCGGTTCTACTAACACTCCTGTTTTTCACTCTAGTTCCTTTGTCCTACAAAGATTTGCCTGGTTCTATATATTCTTTTCCACTGGTCAAGTACTCCTGCCCTTTCTCAGCTGGTGTTCGGCATGCACTTCTGTTTCTGAAAATGTATTCTTGATGTATCCATGGAGAGAGATGTACTCCATGTCCACCTACTGCTCCTCCATCTTGTTCCTGAATGTTGAGTTTTAAGCCAGTTTTTTCTCTCTCCTCTTTCATTCTCATCGAGTCTCTTTAGTTCCTCTTCACTTTCTGCCATTAGAGTGCTATTATGTGCATATCTGAGGTTGTTGGTATTTCTCCCCACAATCTTGATTCCAGCTTGTGCTTCATCCAGCCTGGCATTTCACACATTATGCTCTGCATTTAAGTTAAATAAGCAAGGCGACAATATACAGCCTTGACAGACTCTTTCCCAGTTTTGAAACAATCATTTGTCCCGAGTCCAGTTCTAAGCATAAAGGTACAGTTCTGTTGACTCTTAAGTTATCACAATATCAAAATGAAGACAATATTTAACTGTATTAATCACTTTTCAAATATACAGTTTCATGATGAAAATTATTTATTATAATTGGCTTTGTGAGTTGACTTTATTGTAGATATTTTAAAAGAATTTAAGATTGTATGTTCAAAGATAATTTTAACTTTACATACATACCATTGTTCAAACATTACCCTTTAAAGGAAAAAAAAAAATATGTCAGTCTGTCTTACTTCTTTTCTTGATTTTGTCTAGTTAAGTTTGATTCCTGTAACAGTTTTATTCAAGTCTTCTCACATCCTGTGTATTAAATTCTTTGTTCTAATTCTTCTCCTTTTGGTCATCCAAGCTAATAAATGATACAAGTAGCTTAGCTAGCTCAGCTTCTGTTATAAAGGAAATCCTATGATATTTAATGATAGGAAACCATTTAGTTAAATGACCTTCTTTAAAAAAAAATCAAAACAATGACCTGAATAGATATAGCTGTTCTGTGCTTAGTCACTTAGTTATGTCTGACTCTTTATGACCCCATGACAATAGCCCACCAGGCTCCTCTGTCCATGGGGATTCTCCAGGCAAGAATACTGGAGTGCATTGCCATGCCCTCCTCCAGTGACTCTTCTCAACCCAGGGATAAAATCCAGGTCCCCCACATTGCAGGTGGATTCTTTACTGTCTGAGCTGCCAGGAAAGCCCAAGCATGCCTGTCCCTTTTCTAGGTGATCTTCCACATCCAGGAATTGAACTGGGGTCTCCTGCATTGCAGGCAGGTTCTTTTTTAGCTGAGCTATCAGAGAAGCCCTCAATAGACATGGACTAATTATGGAGTCTGTGATTACTATCTAGTAATCTTAATTACTAATTCAGATTAATTTGTTGTGCTGAGTTTATCTGTTGCAGAAAATGGAAAATAAATGTCCCAAGAAAAATTTCAGCTATAAATCTGATTCTCGTTAATTTTTACAGTCCATTAAAGAAGATGTGTGCCTGTGTAAAATACAAGTTCAAATAAGATGTCTTAATTGCGTGTTCTATATTTTTTAAATAAATGAAGATCCAAAACAAAATTAATGACTAAGAACTTTAGGGATGGTGTAATTATAAAACAGGGGCTCATTTCTTAATCTTTTTTGCTACCTTGCTATTTTTCAGTTTCTCTATATAGTTCTCTCTCTATATATATAGTTATATATATGTATGTATATATGTATGTATATATATAGTTCTCTATAAAGATACATATGTGTGTATATAAATATGTGTACACACACATATATATTATATATGTGTGTGTGTGTATATATGTATATAGTTCTCATTACCTGAATCATGTGTAGCTTGTGTGTGTGAGTGATACTAGAAATGAAATTGTAACATATTAAGAGCTTACTGCATACACTAAGGTTTTGGAGTAGGAAATGGCAATGCACTCCAGTATTCTTTCCTGGGAAATCCCATGGACAGAGGAGCCTGGTGGGTTACAGTCCATTGGATTGCAAAGAGTCAGACAGGACTGAGCACTCACTCACACTAAGTTTTGGACCACTTTTCATGTTATCTCACTTAATACTCACGGTACCAGATATTGCTACAACCTGTCCCACATACTGCTATAAGTTACCAACTATTTACCCATTTTTATAGGTATAGGAACTGAAACTCTCTGAGGTTAAGTAACTAACCCAAAGTCACCCGTTTTGTAGGACTTGATTCAAACTCTGATCTGACTCCAGAGGTCATGCTCTTTCCAGTAATCCTGGAGGTTGTGCTCTTCTGTGTTTTTTATATATGTCACATCTATCTCTAGTAATAAAATTTCAAATAATATTGCCTGGCACTGAGGCATAATTGCTTCAATTATAGAAAATAAGACCTCTGCTATAATTCCATTCAGAGTGCTCTTTCCTTTACTTTTCTCTACGTTAGTTACATTTTCCATATGCAGAAATATGAAAGAAATATGAGTAAAAATGTAGGATCTGCAAATTGAACTTTCTAATTTTGTCAGAGGACATTGCTGCCAGCTAGAACTCTTTGGTTGTAACCGTGTGGAGTCATTTATTCCCAGTAAAACCAAAAAGGCAACAGCTCTGTATGGTATTTAGGGTGATGTTTACTGAAAGTAGAGTGTCCTGATGTGTGACAGGAGGAACACAGCACATTTATGGTACAAGTATTAGTGCAGAAAGTCGTTGCTCTTATTTTGGTTTTCTCTTTATTTCATTAAATGTCAAGTGTAATTTTTTCCTTTGTTCCTTAGTGAAATATGGCAAGATTTTCTTTCCTTTTTAAAAATAAAAGACACCCCTTATATAGCTTCTGGCCAAAAAGAAGAAAATGAAGCCTTCCTCTTATATTTGAAAAATAAATCCTTGTATCTTAAAGCATATTAAAAATGCTTTTAGAGTTTTTATAAACTGAACTCTAATACTTCTGCATATGTAAACTAACAGTTCTTGTTATTAAAAATCACCCTTGTGTTTTATAATAAGAAAAATTGACTCAGCATATTACATTACTAGACAGAGGAAAAACAAAAGTATTTGAAGAACAGGCACAAAAATAATGTGGTATTTGTGATAGATTCAGATCAGGCACTTTAAGACTTGTATTCTGAGTGTTCTTAAAATCTAATCCTAAAATATACAGATACTTTAATAATATAATTGAACAAAATTGTCATCAGTTGCCATAATAAAATAAGTTTTATTTGCATGTTTGAGGTCAGGAAACTCTAATCTATTTAGTAAAGACTGGCAAGTTGTTTCACAATACACACAGTTGCCAGGTCTTGTTTCTGAAAGAGGAAATGAAAGATTAAATAATACACTGGGAGAAATTGAAAGACAATATTAACATAATTTCATAAAATACATTTTTTTTCAGAAATAATCAATAGGTATGGTGTATTCTAAAGCAGTTTTGTTTTGTCATATTGGTGTTCAGTAGTTGATTGTATATTTGCTAGGAGAATTTAATCATCATGTATGTGTAATCAATAAAGGCAATTTACTGTTGAAATTAGGTTAGTGATATATTTAGCTCGAAAACATCCCCCAATAAATATTCTTCTATGTTCTGACACCTGTTGTAAAAGCAGATGATTGTCTAGATACCTTTTTATTGGCAACTTTCAGAAGAAATGTGTTGAGATGATTATAATGAAACTGCTATTACTACAAATCTGTCAGTTTAATGTTACTCTAGAGCTGCCTTGTAGGATTTTATTACCAATTATGGTAAATAACACTTCTCTTGTGAAAATGTGAAAAATGAGTTTCAGTGGACCAGTTATCTTTTTCTAATGTGAAGTCAGTGTAGTGGAAAAAAAAAAAAAAAAGCCTATGTCAGAGGTAAAGTTTATTCATTAAAATACTATGCTGTTAGTCAAGCTGAATATGAAAAATTAAATACTATTTCATGAAACTTACAGCGTACCAAACCTTAAAGAAACTGTAGATATTACTTTTAGAAATGAATCTTCATCAAAAAATGATAAGTATAGTTGGTTTAACATTATATATTCTATAAAATTATTAATTTGACTTTAATATCCCAATGCTAGTCAGATATTTAAAACATGGATTGCATGTTAACTCCCCACACTTATGATTTCTTTTAATATTTAGCTTACCCAGAGAGAAGTTTGCTAGTTGGAGTTAAGAGTACACAACTCTCTTGAGTTACAGTCTGTCTGCATTTGATTATTGCTAAGTAACTTCTGTCCCAATCACACCATATTATAGCCTATATATTTTTTTACTAATTTTTATTCCCTCTTCTTTCCCAGCTACTATCCTGGATTAAAATTCCCCTTCCCCAAACTGATTTCAGCTCAATATCATCCCTGATCAAATAATAGGTGGAAACTTAATTATTCCAAAATTTCAGGAGATATTTTTATTATGATTTTTAAAAAACATATAACATGACAACTACCTTATTTACAAATTTTTAAGTGTATAATACAGTATTGTTCACCACATGCACATTGTTGCACAGTGGATCTCTAGAACTTTTTCATCTTTCATGACTAAAAGTCTATACCTGCTGCACAGTAAGTCTAGGGAGTATTTTAATAATGAAACAGAAATGGAGCTTTTCTAAGTGGTACATTTTAAATGTTAACTCATATGAATGTTTCCTACCTTAATGTAAAATTTGTCTTTTTTATTATAAAAATAATACTTGCTCAATCCAAAAATTTAGATAATATAAATACATATTAGGAAGAAAATAAAAGGCTCCACCAGTAGGAAAAAGCTATTGTTAATCATTTAGAGATTATACTTTGAGTCTTTGTGTTTAATACATGCATAAAGTGTGATCATAGCAATAAGATTACACAATAATGCTGGTTTTTATTCTCATACCATAGTATGGGCAATTATTCACAGCAAAATTACTGTTTTACAATATCAGTTTAATGAACATATAGTATGTCATTATATCAACAGACTATAGTATATTCAAATTCCTATTGATAGACATTTATTCTATATCCACTTATCACTGTTGGACTAATATTATAAAGCCAAAGCTAATATTTATACCTTTTTATTTGCCCAATTATTTTTCTGAATGTGGAATTTCTAGTTCAGAAAATATGTTGAGTTTTAAAGTATTTGATATTCTTTAAGAGTCCCTGGTGGCTCTGATGGTAAAGAATCAGCCTACAATGCAGGAGACCCAAGTTCAATCCCTGGTCAGGAAGATCCCCTGGAGAATGGAATGGCTACCCACTCCAGTATTCTTGCCTATCAAACTCCATGGACAGAAGAGCCTGAAGGGCTATAGTCCATGGGATTGCAAAGAGTTGGACATGACTGACCAACTAACACTTCACTTCTTCAAGTGTACAAAATTTGTACTGATTTGCATTTCTCAACCTTGTAGAGAGAGGCAATTTTCCTCAAACCTGGCTAACAATGATATAATTTATTCTTTGTAATTTCTGCCTAATGAATACATTTTTAAGTAGTAAAAAGTTTGGAAGGGGTAACTTCAAACTACCAAATTCCCAGGTTTCTAAGACTCACCCCCCAAAGCAAATTAACTAGCTTTTCAGGGATTAAAATAAAATTTCTATACTTATTGTGAGAGTTTTTAGTGTTTTCTCTTAAGCTCTGTATATTATTTTTCACATGAGAAAGGGTTTTTCTGCCTCTATCTAGGACTTATGAAAGAAAAAAAAAATAAGTTGTATAATATTTTTCTAAACATATCATTAGCTAACAAATAAAATATTGTTTATAAATGTATTTGTCATAATTATAATTATTACAATTAATGTGTTGCAAAATTTATCCAATTATTATTATATTTATGCCACATGGAAATATTGTTTAGAAACAATCATTGTTCAACTCTTTTCAGCATTTTGGAATGAGAACTGCAACTAACTGCATCAAACATAGCTATCAGAACAAATTGTTGAGACTATATATTGTCCTGACTTAGTTTGTTCCCAAGAAATATTTGCTCAGGGAATATAAAACTATAAAACAATAAATAACAGTATGCTTGCTTCAGAAAATTTATACTAAACAATATTATGAGATAGCTGTTCAAGATTTAATTCAAGATCTTCACTTTGTTCCATGTACCAATCTGGAAGTATTATGACATAGACTTTGAACAACTCCAGTCAGTCCCCTGAAAGCTCTACCTTGAACTACTTGTGCAGAGACCCTGAGACAATATAAACATCCCACATCTGACATTCACATTCTTCATAACTGCTAAGATCTTGCTAAAGATGGGGTTTTCCCTTACTACAGTGACTACTAGTAAACTTAGCATTTATTTATTCGCAGGTTGTCCAGTGATACTTTGGGGAGTTGAAAAGGTTAGGAAACTACTGGACAGTTCCACTGACATCTGTTCAAGGCTTCCTCACTGCCATAGTTTGAAAGACTTGATTCAGAAATAATGTGCTCTACAGAGATTTGAGCCCCTTATGCAGGGGTCTTTCCAAACAAGCTGGTGGGATTAGTCTTACAGTGGATCTCAGCACAGATTTATTTTCTGTGAGTTTTAAGTGTTAAATTTATTTTGCATCCCAGGAATGGATTCTTTTAGGAATCTTTTGGTTTTCTGATCAGATGTTAAATCACTCCTTATTAGTTGAAATTTATCTTGTGACTACAAATGCTGTTTGTCAGTTCTTGCCAATTTACATAGTAAACCTATAAGAAATATGTTATAGAAAGAGAATAAGCATAAGCTCAATAAGTCTGTCTTCAAGAAAAATTGTGCAGGAATGCCTAGGTACATTTTACTTTGAGTTACGTTTTCAAAAACTTATGAGGATTTTCCTCACTTGTCTTTGTAACTAATCTATTCAGTTCTTTCTATCTGGATTTTATAAATGTGTTGACCCTTTTCACCACTTTAAATGTTAAAAATTATTTGTCAAGTTTGACCAAAAAATAATTTTTTCTTAGATGGCACTGAATCCATAAAATAATATGGGGAACATGGGAATATTGGTATTTTTATAATTAGATATATTTATTATTAATATGTAAACATGGTATATTGCTTGTGGATGCTATATTTATAAATGTCTGAATTAAATTTTGTAAATTTCTCTTTTTTAGGGGGGCTTTGAACATGATCTATTCATTTATCATTAATGCTGAAGCCTTTTTTGATAAGCATTCTCAAGCATCAAAATTAAAAATTTTTTTCAGTAAAATAATTGAATATGATGTGTCTGTATAATCTCCTATTCCTCCCCAAATTACTTACAATAAGTATTTAAAGTTCCCCTTATTATAAATTAGTTATTTGGATTAGAATAAACTTTTAAATACCTACTTATAATTTCCACTAGTATCTCTATCAGTGGCACAGTTTATTTAGATATTTGGATATTTTTGTTACAGTAGCTTTCCCTAAGAAAATTATGGGAAATGACCAGAGCATGCTGTTAATAGAGAGTTTCAAATAGCATATACAGTAGAGCTGTTTTTGTTTAGTTGCTAAATCATGTCTGACTCTTTTGCAAGCCCGTGGACTGTAGCCCGCCAGGCTCCTCTGTCCATGAGATTTCCCAGGCAAGAATACTGGAGTGGGTTGCCACTTCCTTCTCTTGGGGATCTTCCTAACCCAAGGATCAAACCTCCATCTCCTGTATTAGCAGGCAAATTCATTTTACCATGGAGTCACTGGGGAAGCCCTTTATAGTAGAGTACAGATAGCTGTTGATCAAAGAATGAAAAGTTATATGCAAAAATCCTAAATCTAGTGTATATTGCTACTTATTAAATATTGCCTTTCAGCTCCATATTAACCCTTCAGTATATGTTCAGCAATAATGAAATTTCTGTAATTATCCCTTCTTCACAGTGATCACAATCTCAGCAGAGGGCTCTGTGGGATATTATAGGAGAAAGAGAATCTCCTGGGCTTCTGGCCCCTGCACAGTGGGTCACCAGTGTGGGTGTGAGGACATTCAGTGATGCTCTGAAGGCCATGCATGCAGAACTGTCCCTCTTGACATGGACACCAAACACTGCAGGTCTCCTCCCTCACCAGGGCCCTGATTCTCTTTGCTCACTCATTCGCCTCCCTACCCCAGGTCTTCTGAACACTGTGGCCCTCCCAACAAGCTCTAGTCCTCGTGCTACCTCTGTTCTCCCATTCCCTTTGAATGCCCAGGTTCCCACCCACAAGCTCCAGCTAGTCTGACCCCACCTGTGCCCGTGACAGTTCCCCTGTTGTCCCTAGTTCCTGTGTACACTCACACACCTAGCTACCACCTGTGGATCACTTGAACTTTGGATGACTTCTTTACACTTGTTCTGTGAACACTTTGTCAATCCCTGACTGGGGCACAAAACTGAACTCTCTCACCAGTGGATTCCAGCTACATCTTCTCCAACAAAGTCTGATTTCCAGGATTTGGAAGGGATATCTCCTTCCAAGTTTGTCCTTCCTTGGGAAATTTCATTGTACTGCAAAAGATATCTGAAATATTCCAGTATTATTATATTCTATAATTGCTTATTTATCAGAATTTAATAGGTTTTATATTAAATTCCCCTGATTAAATCAATCTCTGCTCTCTTTCTCTTGATTGGACACAGACTGCTACATGCAATTATCTCTAGTTTGTGGTTTAACGAGTGATTCCTAATATCTTCTTTTGTTAAATCTCTACTTTGAAAACTTGCTGTTGTAGTCATAAATTATTTTTTGTAATAAGAAAAATAATATGAATAAAGCAGCAAAAGTATCCCTCTTTTGATCACAGCTCCATGCTTTCCAATTCTTTGTTTTGGTTGGATAGCTATCCTTCTGTTAGAGATTGACTCCATATAAACAAAGCAATAGTCTTATTAAAACAAGCCTCAGTTATGTCTGAGAGGACACAAGAGAATAATTGATGGGAAAAGAATGCATGCACACATACATGAATGCACAGATTACTACTGTGCCATTAGCCTCTAAAGATTAGTCTGTCAAATATCCTAGTTTTCATTAGTGCTACTTTTTTTTCTCTTTACTTAAACAGAAGCAAATGGAAATATAGTAAAGATGACTATTATTCCCTGATATTTTTGTTATCAATTTGAATATATATGGATTTCTATATTTTAAATCTTAGTGTGAAATATATGTAAATAGCCACCGCTAGTACAGGGCTTACTATGTAACAGGTGCTGTGTGCTTTACTTTTATATTAATATTGGTGGCAAGAAAAAGTTTAAAAAGCAATTGTCTTTTTTTTGGAGTTTAATTTTATATAGTTTTCCTATTCAATGATTTTGTTCTATTTCTCTTCTTTCTGCAGACACTTTTATTATAGAATATTCCCTGTATAGCTTAGAGATTTTTGGAAGGGCAACCAAATTGACTGTTGAATGAAATTCCAAGAACTCTGGCAGAAAAGCTATGGAAGCATGCCAGGGCCACCTAGCAAAGGCACTGCTGCTGCACTACCACTTTACTCAGAACCAGGCCACTTCTGCTTCTGTCAGCATGCTCAGGATGAGTACCCTCTGTCCCTGTAACCCATTCTGTATCAGAGTCTAGCATGGGTTCCTTTGACTGGTACTGAAATTAATTACCTGTATCTTATCAACAAGTGAGATTCAGAAATACAGTTTTTTGTATGACAAGAGGATTTGGTTTATACAGACCTATCAAAATGTGGAACATTCAGCAAATATCAGACAGCTGTGAATGACCAATGTCCATTGTATCATCTTGCTTTTCCACCTATAGAAGTTTACTTATCACCAACAATCACACAGATCCTATCTTTGTCATAACACTGTTTATTTAGCACATGAATCATCAAGCTTGATTTGTGAAAACGCTGAACCTAAGACAGAAAAGCATTGTAAAGAGAAAGCTACAATCAAGAAGGGAAAATACATCCTTTTTGATACAGGAAGAGATATTTTTCATTTTTCAAATCTGTCCTTTGAGATCCTAACAGGTAGCCTCAGTTACAACACAGGAACAACAAAAACTTACTGTAAAAAAGCCTACACAATTTGGTTTCTAGATTCTTGTATATCCCCAAAATATATAATACAAATGGGAGATAAATGAGAGTCCTCAGTTTTGTCTTAGGAGAGAGACTTACCTAAAAAGTCACTTTTCTATGTTTATAATGGTGGAAATTACAATTAGTTCATGTTTTTATGTACACTTATATGTGGATATGAAGATTAGTTTTGCTCATTTACTGACAGTGGTATGTATAGGATCCATCCCTAGCACCATGGAGAGCATATCACCATAATGCTATTTTATTTAAGAACAATGTGTTGCAAGGTGATAATGTGGAGTTTGTTTGGACCATGATATTCTACTTAGCAGCTATGACCAAAAATAAATATAAAGCTTCTGGCTGGGTGCCTCAAAGAGCCTTGTCAGGATTAGGAAGCCAGAGGTTTCTTGGCAGCTGTGCACTGTGGCAACACTTTCTGGATTACAGGAAACAGAGAAACCATGCTTGCCATATGCTCATCTTAGGAAGCTGTCTACTGAGAGGAGACATGCTGTTTCAGTTGAGAGATGCTCAGAAGTGGTTTGATAGAGCAAATTATGGGTAAATCATCATCATTAATTTATTAATAATTCAACAAATAATTTTTAGTTTCTAATATGTATCAACATTCTATTTGTAAATATATTGGTATTTGAGACCTTAGACCAAAAGAGCTATGTATTTATGGACTTTATATTATAGCAGGAAATAGACATATTAAGTAATAAAATAATATTATATTAGAAGGGGATAATAATTATAGAAATAATGAGACAAGACCAGGAGCTGACTGTGGCTCAGATCATGAACTTCTTATTATCAAATTCAAATTTAAATTGAAGAAAGTAGGGAAAACTACTAGACCATTCAGGTATGACCTAAATCAAATCCCTTATAAGTATAAAGTGGAAATGACAAATAGATTGAAGGGATTAGATCTGATAGATAGAGTGCCTGAAGAACAATGGGTGGAAGTTCATAGCATTGTACAGGAGATGGTGATCTATTTGCCATGAAGTGAAGGGAATGGATGCACTGATCTTAGTTTCTGCATGTTGAGCTTTAAGCCAACTTTTTCACTCTGTATGAAAAGGCAAAAAGATATGACACTGAAAAATGAACTCCCCAGGTCAATAGGTCACCAATATGCTACTGGAGAAGAGTGGACAAATAACTCCAGAAAGAATGAGAGATGGAGTCAAAGCAGAAGCAATGTGCAGCTGTGACTATGACTGGTGATGGAAGTAAAGTTCGATGCTATAAAGAGCAATATTGCATAGGAATCTGGAATGTTAGGTCCCTGAATCAAGGTAAATTAGAAGTGGTCAAACAGGAGATGGCAAGAGTGAACATCAACATTTTAGGAATCAATCAACTAAAATGGGCAAATTTAATTCAGATGACTATTAAATCTACTACTGTGGTCAAGAATCCCTTAGAAGAAATGTAGTAGCCCTCATAGTCAACAAGAGTCCAAATGCAGTACTTTGTTGTGGTCTCAAAAAAGCAGAATGATCTCTGTTCATTTCCAGGGCAAAGCATTCAATATCATAGTAATCCAGGTCTATGTCCCAACCAGTAATGCTGAAGAAGCTGAATTCGAATGGTTCTATGAAGACCTACAAGATCTTCTGTAACTAACACCCCCAAAAGATGTCTTTTGCATCATAGGGGACTGGAATGCAAAAGTAGGAAGTCGATACCTGGAGTAACAGGTAAATTTGCCCTTGGAGTACAAAATGAAGCAGGGCAAAGGCTAACAGAGTTTTTGCTAAGAGAATGCACCGGTCATATTAAACACCCTCTTCCAAAAATACAAGAGAATACTACACATTGACATCACCAGATGGTCAATACCAAAATCAGATTGATTATATTCTTTGCAGCCAGACTGTAAGGTGTTAAGATGGAGAAGTTCTATACAGTCAGCAAAAACAAGACTGGGAGCTGATTGTGGCAGATCATGAAACTCCTTATTACAAAATTCAAACTTAAATTGATGAAAGTAGGAAAACCACAATACCATTCAGGTATGACCTAAATCAAATCCCTTATGATTATACAGTGGAAGCAACAAATAGATTCAAGGGATTGATCTGATAGAGTGCCTGAAGAACTATGGATGGAAGTTTGTGACATCGTACAAGAGGCTGTGATCAAAACCATCCTCAAGAAAAAGAAATGCAAAAAGGCAAAACAGTTGTCTGAAGAGACCTTACAAATAGCTTAGAAAAGAGAAGCAAAAGGCAAAGGAGAAAAGGAAAGATACACCCATTTGAATGCAGAGTTCCAAAGAATAGCAAGGAGAGATAAGAAAGACTTCCTCAGTGACCAGTGCAAAGAAATAGAGGAAAACAATAGAATGGGAAAGACTGGAGATCTCTTCAAGAAAATTAGAGATACCAAGGGAACATTTCATGCAAAGATGGGCACCATAAAGGACATAAATAGTATGGACCTAACAGAAGCAGAAGATATTAAAAAGAGGTGGCAAGAATACACAGAAGAACTATGCAAAAAAGGTCTTCATGACCCGGATAAACACGATGGTGTGATCACTCACCTAGAGCCAGACATCCTGGAATGCAAAGTCAAGTGGGCCTCAGAAAGCATCGCTACAAACAAAGCTAGTGGAGATGATGGAATTCCAGTTGAGCTATTTCAAATCCTAAAAGATGATGCTGTGAAAGGGCTGCACTCAATATGCCAGCAAATTTGGAAAGCTCAGCAGTGGCCACTGGACTGGAAGAGGTCAGATTTCATTCCAATCCCAAAGAAGGGCAATGCCAAAAATGTTCAAAACTACTGCACAATTTCACTCATCATGTATGCTAGCAAAGTAATGTGCAAAATTCTTCAAGCCAGGATTCAACAGTACATGAAACATGAAATTCCAGATATTCAAGCTGGATGTTAGAAAAGGCAGAGGACCCAGAGATCAAATTGCCACTGGATCTTTGAAAAAGCAAGAGAATTCCAGAAAAAAATATCTATTTCAGCCTTATTGATTATGCCAAAGTCTTTGTGTAGATCACAACAAACTGTGGAAAATTCAAGAGATGGGAATACCAGACCATCTGACTTGCCTCCAGAGAAATCTGTATGCAGGTCAAGAAGTAACAGTTAGAACTGGACATGAAACAGCAGGCTGGTTCCAAACTGGGAAAGAAGTACATCAAGGCTGTATATTGTCACCCTGCTCATTTAACTTATATACAGAGTACATCATGCGAAATGCCGAGCTGGATGAAGCACAAGCTGGAATGAAGACTGCTGGGAGAAATATCAATAACCTCTGATATGCAGATGGTACCACCCTTATGGCAGAAAGTGGAGAGGAACAAAAGAGCCTCTTGATGAAAGTGAAAGAGGAGAGTAAAAAAGCTGGCTTTAAACTCAACATTCAAAAAAATGAAGATCATGGCAATAGGTCCCATCATTTCAAGGCAAATAGCTGGGGATCAGTGGAAACATTGAGAGACTTTATTTTTGGGGGCTCCAAAATCACTACAGATGGTGACTGCAGCCATGAAATTAAAAGACCCTTGCTCCTTGGAAGAAAAACTGTGACCAACCTAGATAGCATATTAAAAAGCAGAGGCATTACTTTGCTGACAAATGTCCATCTAGTCAAAGGTTTGGTTTTTCCTGTATTCATTATGGATGTGAGAGTTGGACCATAAAAAAAGCTGGGCACCGAAGAATTGATGCTTTTGAACTGTGGTGTTGGAGAGGACTCTTGAGAGTCTCTTGGACTGTATGTAAGGAGATCAAACCAGTGAATCCTAAAGGAAAACAGTCGTGAATATTCATTAGGAAGACTGATGCTGAAGCTGAAGCTGCAATATTTTGGCCACCTTATGTGAAGAATTGACTCACTGGAAAAGACACTGATGCTGGGAAAACTTGAAGGCAGGAGCAGAAGGGGATGACAGAGGATGAGATTTTTGGATGGCATCACCTACTCAATAGACATGAGTCTGAGCAAGCTTGGGCGTTGGTGATGGAGAGGGAAGCTGGCATGCTGCAGTCCATGGGGTTATGCAGAGTCAGACATGATTGAGTGACTGAACTGAACTAAAGTGATTATTGTGACAGGCTGTTATTATCAAGGATTGAAAGAATCCAATCAGGAGTGAGCCAACATCCCATCTTATACTTGATATTCACTGATTATTTTAAATTGTTTCATTTGATTCTCATACATGGCAGCACTGGGCTCCCCTGGTGGTTTAGATGGTAAAGAATCTACCTGCAGGGCAGAAGACCTGGGTTCCATCCCTGGGTTGGGAATATTCCCTGGAGGAGGGCATGGCAACCCACTCTGGTATTCTTGCCTGGAGTATCCCCAAGGTCATAAGAGCCTGGCGGCTACAGTCCATGGGGTCGCAAAAAGTTAGACATGACTGAGCGGCTAAGCACAGCACATGTAGCAATTCCTTCCTGTATGTTTGTTCTTTTTAGAAATCTGCCTATTGGTTTTCTATTGTTTACTTAGAAGCAGTACTATCTCCCACTTTCTATATCCTGGATGAAAGCAGAAAGCTCACAATTATTTTCTTCTGGAAATATATTTTACAAACACAACTTTAAAATTCTTCATTGTTTAAAAAGAAATAATAATCACTTCCACTTTTCAATGGGCCTTCAAATGTCTTATTTTCTCACTACCTCTTTAATGAGCTTTTGTTGAATCATAACCACACTCAAATAAATCTAAATTCTCTTGTCCTTTCTGTCTTTAAATAATGTAGAGGAAAATGACAATGAATGACATTTTCTGGCAGAATTATTATCAATGAGAATAATCAAAAGCTAAGTGATATTTTTTTCTTCAGTTGTATTCATTTTCAGTTTCCACTGTCTTCACTCTCTTTTGTGTCATTTTGAAACATGCTGTTTATACCCTAATATTTCTGTCCCAAAGACTGTAAAATACCAAAAAAATCCTCCAAAAACCAAAAGAAAATTCCCACTAGTCCCTCCATTTTATAGTGTCCTGGTCTGTGATTCTATACTACTTATAATATCATCATATTTATGGATTTTTAACTTTTCACCACTAAAAACTTAAGCATAGATCTGTGAGTATAGAACTCTGTACTTTTTGTGTGCTTCTAATATCTTTTCCTTATTACGTGATTTTATTATTGGAATCGGATATTATAAATCTACCAGTAAGAGCCTTGAGGTAAAAGCATGTACCACATTCTGTTTTACTTTGTTTTTGTTATCAAGCCCAGATAAACTTTTGGGGCTTCTAGATGGTGTTTTCTTCTTTGGAGATTCCAGTGCCTTATGGAACATTTAAAATAGCACAAAACTAGGAAATAAATCCATCTATCAAGGCTTTGAGGTGACATCTCTTCAAAGAGTAATCTGAAAACTTCAGAAACTTTGACAAACTCTGTCATGTCCATACATTTTTAAGTTGATAACTGTATTTTATTAACTATTTTCAAATAATCATAAAATATTCAATTTTAAGAGTACAGCACATTTTTGTACTTAAAATATATTTGTTATTATAATTTTGTTTTATTATTAGCTAGTACTCATTCAATTTATGGAAAAACAAGTTCCCATTATATGGTGAAGTTATTCATTGCCAAATCAATCAGAAAATCAAATATACTGTCAGAAAGACTGTATTCAAATCTGAATTTTTCTAAAATAGGTAGCTAGATGGCTAGCTGGAGAAGAGGTCCTGAGTCTTACTATTAATAGTTTATCACTTAGATGATGCATGAAAATGAAAAGTGCCTTTGGTGCCACAAATGGTTTGTTTCATTTTGTTTTCATCCAGGACAATGATTTTGTAAACTGGGGAAGAACACTTTTGTGAAAGACAAGGGGGGAAAGGGAAAGAAAGGCAAAGCTCAGATACTGATGAGTTTTAATATTAGATAAATTATAAATGGATGTGTATTGATACTGAGGATCTGAAAACATGTTCCACTTAAAACTGGTGGTTCCTCTGCTTCATCTGGATGCATTTATTACTCTAGGAGTTTGTATACTCTAGCTGAAAACTGCTACTTTAGTTTAATTCCAGGTAGAATGTTTAGTTTACTTAGTTTATTTATTAGTTTATTTAATTTATAATGTTTAGTTTACTTCCAGGTAGAATGACCTGAAGAAAATACCTTTTACCTGTTTGCAGACCCAAGTTCACTCAATCCTAGAGGCACTAATTAAATTTACTGAGAGCTTACTCTGTACCAAACAATACTATATGATACAAAGTAACTGTATGGATTTAGTATTATTATTTTCTCCCTTGTAGTGTAGTAAACTGAGGCTTGTTGTTGTTGTTCAGCCACTAAGTTGTGCCCAACTCTGCTGCTGCTGCTGCTGCTAAGTCGCTTCAGTCGTGTCCGACTCTGTGCGACCCCACAGATGGCAGCCCATTGGGCTCCACTATCCCTGGGATTCTCCAGGCAAGAACGCTGGAGTGGGTTGCCATTTCCTTCTCCAATGCATGAAAGTGAAAAGTGAAAGTGGAGTTGCTCAGTCGTGTCTGATTCAGCGACCCCATGGACTGCAGCCTACCAGGCTCCTCCGTCCATGGGAGTTTCCAGGCAAGAGTACTGGAGTGGGATGCCATTGCCTTCTCCGGTGCCCAACTCTGAGACTCCGTAAACTGCCCCATGCCAGGCTTCCCTGTCCTTCACTCTCCCAGCATTTGCTCAAACATGTCCATTAAGTCAGTGATGCCATCCAACCATCTCATCTTCTGTCACCCCCTTTTCCTTCTACTCTCAGTCTTTCCTAGCATCAGGGTATTTTCCAATGATTTGCCTCTTCCTATCAGGTGGCCAAAGTATTGGAACTTCAGCTTCAGCATCAGTCCTTCTAGTGAATATTCAGGACTGATTTCTTTTAGGATTGACTGGTTTGATCTCTTTACTGTCCAAGGTACTCTCAGGAGTCTTTGCCAGCATCACAACTCAAAAGCAGAAATTCTCTGATGCTCAGCCTTTTTTATGGTCCAATGCTCACTGAGGCTTAGACATGTTTATAAGTAACCTGATCAAGTTAAAAGACCTACTAAGTATTAGGATCCAGGTAGTTTGACCCCAGAACCCAGGTACCCACTGGCTATAATATCTCCTTCAAAAGCATTTCTTAATTATCTCAACAGAGTGTTGTTGTTGTCGTTGTTTCTTTCTTTTCTTTCCTCTTGCTTTTTAGGTTGATAGGATATAGAGTGAAAGTGAAGTCACTCAGTCGTGTCTGACTCTTAGCTATCCCATGGACGGTAGCCCACCAGGCACCTCCATCCACGGGATTCTCCAGGCAAGAACACTGGAGTGGGTTGCCATTTCCTTCTCCAGGGGAATCTTCCTGGCCCAGGGATCGAACCCAGGTCTCCTGCATTGCAGGCAGACACTTTAACCTCTGAGTAGGGTATATCAAGTTTTAATGCATGTGTAGATCACATAATGAATTTTTTTAATGCATATTCTATTTCAGGAGTGTATTCTTTTGCAGAGTCTGAGAAGTTTCAGGTGATGCAGTTCTGTTTGTCCTAGGTCTCTGCTCTGAGTGACTCAGTGGTTTTCAATCCTAAATACACAGCAAAATCTCCTGATTTTGTCCATTTATGAAATTTGAGAATGGAGCACAGACCAATTTTTTAAATTGTCTGAGTAGTATCCAGAGTGATATAAACTTCTTTATATCTGGAAAATCATAGATTTAGAGCAAATATGATTGCTTTTCAATTGTATGTAGTTTTTGAGATTTGTCTCCAGTTTTACGTCTTCTTACCACAAAATAAACTATAAACATCTCAAAAAAGAGAGAAAAGACTTACAGAGTCCTCTTAAGTTTTTCTGCTAAATGAAAGAACTCATTGTGTGCTGTTTATTAATTTATCTATTCAACAAATATTTACTGTACCAACATTTTTTAATGGCAAACACTGTAATAGAAAAATAAAGGTACACAACACAGCCCTTTTCCTCAAAGAGTTCAGTCTAATAAGAAAAATTGTTGAAGTGAAGTGGTAGTCACATGTCCAACTCTTTGTAACCCCAGGGACTGTAGCCTGACAGGCTCCTCTGCCCATGGGATTCTCCAGGCAAGAATACAGATTGGGTTGTCATTTCTTTCTCCAGGGTCTTCCCAACCCAAGGGTTGAACCCAGATTTCCCACACGGAGGGAAGATATTTTACTATTTGCGCCACCAGGGAAGCCAAATGAAAGTGAAAGTCGCTCAGTCCTGTCTGACTTCTTGAGACCCCATGGACTAGTTCTTGAGGCCAGATCCCTGGAGTGGGTAGCTTTTTCCCTTCTCTAGCAGATCTTCCCAACCCAGGAATCAAATGGGGCTCTCTCCTGCATTGCAGGCGGATTCTTCACCAACTGAGCTATCAGGGGCGCCCTGCTTGTTGTTGTTTAGTCCTAAGTCGTGTCCTGTGCTTTATGACCACATGGACTGTAGCCCACCAGGCTGCTCTGTCCACGGGAATTCCCAGGCAAGAACACTGGAGTGGGTTGCCATTTCCTTCTCCAGGGGTTCTTCTGGACCCAAAGATCGAACTCACGGCTCCTGACTTGGCAGGTGGATTCTTTACCTCTGAGCCACCAGGGAAGCCCAGTAAGGGTAGAAAGGGAAGTAAAAATACACTTGCCCTAAGTATGTATCAAAATGTTCTGAGGAAATTTTGTTTTTATTTTATTTTAAAATCTTTAAAAAAATATTTATTTTATCTATTTGGTTGTGTCAGGTCTTAGTTGCAGCACACAGGATCTTAGTCCTGGCATGCAGGATTATTCTTTGCCAGTGCACAGGCTTCTTTCAAATTGTGGTGCAGAGTGCACAGACTCAGTTGTTGGCCCACAAGGGCTTAGTTGTTCAGAAGGATGTGATACCTTAGTTCCCTGTAAAGTGAAAGTGAAGTCGCTCAGTTGTGGCCAATTCTTTGGGACCCCATGGCCTACCAGGCTCCTCTCTCCATGGGATTCTCTAGGCAAGAATACTGGACTGGGTGGCCATTCTCCAGGGGAATCGTCCCAACCCAAGAATCGAACCCGAGTCTCCCAGATTGCAGGCAGACGCTTTAACCTCTGAGCCACCAGGAAAGCAACGTCTGACTGGGGATCAAATCCTCCATTCGAAGGTGAATTCTTAACTGCTGGACTGCCAGGGAAGTTTCCTGAAGAGATTTTGAATGGATGTCAGAGTCTCCATGGAGAGGAATCCAGCCTAGGAAACTTATTCTGTAATTAACAAAGTAAAAAGAGAAACGCTGGGCTAGAAGAAGTACAAGCTGGAATCAAGATTGCCGGGAGAAATATCAATAACCTCAGATATGCAGATGACACCACCCTTAT
Source organism: Cephalophus harveyi (assembly GCA_006410635.1). Classification (NCBI taxonomy): domain Eukaryota; kingdom Metazoa; phylum Chordata; class Mammalia; order Artiodactyla; family Bovidae; genus Cephalophus; species Cephalophus harveyi. Next base: position 23,620 of record SJYT01042973.1, on the reverse strand, counting down.
GGCAGAAAGTGTAGAGGAACTAAAAAGCCTCTTGAAGAAAGCGAAAGAGGAGAGTGAAAAAGTTGGCTTAAAGTTCAACATTCAGAAAACGAAGATCATGGCATCTGGTCCCATCACTTCATGGGAAATAAATGGGGAAACAATGGAAACAGTGTCAGACTTTATTTTTCTGGGCTCCAAAATCACTGCAGATGGTGACTGCAGCCATGAAATTAAAAGACACTTACTCCTTGGAAGGAATATTATGACCAACCTAGATAGCATATTCAAAAGTAGAGACATTACTTTGCCAACAAAGGTCCCTCTAGTCAAGGCTATGGTTTTTCCAGTGGTCATGTATGGAAGTGAGAGTTGGACTGTGAAGAAAGCTGAGCATCGAAGAATTGATGCGTTTGAACTGTGGTGTTGGAGAAGACTCTTGAGAGTCCCTTGGACTGCAAGGAGATCCAACCAGTCCATTCTAAAGGAGATCAGTCCTGGGTTTTCTTTGGAGGGAATGATGCTGAAGCTGAAACTCCAGTACTTTGGCCACCTCATGCGAAGAGTTAACTCACTGGAAAAGACTGTGATGCTGGGAGGGATTGGGGGCAGGAGGAGAAGGGGACGACAGAGGATGAGATGGCTGGATGGCATCACGGACTCGACGGACGTGAGTTTGAGTGAACTCCGGGAGATGGTGATGAACAGGGAGGCCTGGTGTGCTGCGATTCATGGGGTCGTAAAGAATCGGACACAACTGAGTGACTGAACTGAACTGAACTGAAGTAGATCTAGGTTCAGAAACCAAGCATTGGTTTATTTAAATGGGTCACTTTGAAATAGATATAAAAATGGCTTTTTTTTTTTCCCTAAGCCTAGTGACCTTCTTGCGTACAGAGTCAAAATACCAATTAGTGAAAAGGATACAAAATTAAACACTACTTGTGTTACTAAATCAAACTTGGTTGTACTTGTAGGCGTGTAGTATAGCTAATCTACTGACACTGGCTTATGATAAAGGAAAATGCAGGGTTTATTGTAAGGTACCAAACAAAGAGTCCTGGCACCTGATGCTCAAAAGACCTGAACTCCCTAATGGACTTAAGTGAAAGGTTTTTTAAAACAGGGTGCGGGAGGGCGCTGTGGAGTGTGTGATTAGCGTGTGGTCATTATTCCAGTTGGCTGATGGTAAGGTAATTGAGAGTCATGATCAACCTTCTGGGTTCTACATGCTTGTATTCAGAATCTGATTAACTTCATCCACCTGGATGGGATTTCAGTATCTGCTAAATAGTTCAAAGATCATGTCTCAGAATATTATTTGTAGCTCTTGGGATAAAACTGAAGTTCCTTGACTTTGTTTAATGGCTATTGTTTTGTCTTGCACGACTATTTTCTTTGTTTCTGTGTATTCTCACTTCTCTGATTAAGTTTATTCTTTTGAACTAGGGGAGGCCTAGGAGGCCACAGTTTTTTTCCACAAACAAGAGGCAGATGGAGGACATGGGGGTGGGGAGAGTGGTGTCTGTCTAGATTATACTTGCTAAGTAAATTTTATTCACTATTTGTGTGAGTCTGTAGGCAACTTCTTTAATAGCAAAGGAGAAATATTTTTTTGTAAACATTTTGGCATCATTCAATGTAGGCCACCTGTGCATACTTCTGGAGAAAATAAAATGCTTTTTATTGGTGGTTTTATGTTTAAATACCTCTGGAGGCCTAAACCGTTTAAAAATAATACATTGAGGTTATGTAGTCAATACAGAGCTGTTGTATTATAGATTGTACAAAATAAAACAAGAGAAAAAATACCCTCTAATATATAGAACAGAGATAATGAGGATGCCATCTCCATTTGTTCTTCAAATTAAAAACATTTGGCAAGCCTGTTTTTCAGCTGCCTATAGTGAAAGCTGCTTTATAACATAATCGAAAGAATATTATCCCAGGGGTCATTATTTCTAACTTCCTATGATATGGACAAATCTATTTATAGAGTAAACAACATGTGCTCTTCCTCTTTACAAACATCAAAGCAATTTTGGAGGTATATGGAAAGTTTGTGATCACCTCTCAATTTTTGGTTGGCCCCTTTAGATGAATGTATTTGCTATGGCTAGATAACTAAAAAATTGTCCAAGATAAGATCATAAAAATAAAAAATAAGAGATCCTTTGTTCCAAGGGACATATTTTCACATCAATATATCCTTTCTTAATTCAAGGTGAAAAGATTAAAGCTGAGCTGCAAACCCCCACAGACTACCTAACCTGTGGCTCATATTCCCATGTCCCAGGCATGTACTCTCCATAGATAAAGAATACAGATTCTTTCTTTCTCTGTCTGGAAAGTTAGGTTTAGAATGATAAAGGTGAATAAGAAACTAAAGCAATTTTTTTAGTAATTCAGATAAAGTCAGTCTCTTTCCAGTTGCCATCAAAATATCTACCAATTTGTAATAAATATTGTTTTTAAAAAATGAACTGTGTTAGTGTGCTTATTCTTTTTTCTGGTAAGTGTAACTGTTTACGAGGCTTACTGGACTTTTCTAAGTTACCCTGCTGCATTAGTTTTGAGTTTCTTTTTGGGCTAGGTTGCATTATGCTCTCCACCACTTCCCAAAGATGCCCAAACCTTAATTCCAGAACTTATGGATATAATCTTACAGCAAAAAAGAAATCTTGCAGCTGTGATTAATTGAGGCTCTAATGATGGGGCAATTACCCTGAATCATCCAGGTGGGCTCATGTAATACCGGGAACCTTGTAGCAAGGAGGCAGAAGGGGCAAAGTTAATAGTAGGAGATGGGAGGAAAGAAGCAGGAGGGAAGCCATGGGTCAAAGGATGCCCTCTGACTCCAGATGCTGAAAAAGGCAAAGAAGTCGCTGTTTCTTCAGTCTTCAAGAGGTAGCAGCTCTCCTGACATCGTGGCTTCGACACCCCATGACTGACTTTGGATTTCTAACCTCCAACTGTCAGGTAGTAAAACTGTTTGTTTTCTTGCAAGTCACAAAGTTTGTGGTAGTTTGTTACAGCAGTAATAAAAAGTAATAATCTAGTTGTAGCATAATTAGTTACTCAAATAATGAAGATTAAAAGAAGTAAAAGAATGTATTTAATTTCATGTATTAAATTAAATGTATTTAATTTCAAATGCTAACCTCGAAATGTAGCATGGGAAAAGTAGGAGTTTTTACCCTAGCCCGACTGTGTCTATCCTGACGGTTACTCAAACCAGATACAGAAACATCCAACCTCTTGTTAACTGTAAAGTTGAGGGGGCAAGTTTTCACTTTTTTCAAGAAATGTGAGGAAGAAATGTGCACATTCAACACTGAATGTCTGCTGGTTAGTGTGGTGGTACAAATACATTGGGGAACCTCCTGAAAATTTAAACACGTGATTATTTTCTCTGTGGAGCAGGTCATGATTTGGGCATTTTTGACTGATAAAGTCTACATAATCACGTAGCATAAGATGTGCTTCTGCCTATTGGCAAATGTTGTCATTGTGACTTGAACTCCTGGAAGAAATAGAGTTAACTCAGATGAAACAGATTTCTAATTTGAGAAGTTCAGTAGACTTCTTAAAATTTTCATTATGGTGCTAGTTTTGTTACTAAAGGGAAGTTCTTGTATAAATTACTAACAGCACTTGTAAAGTTGGTGTTACTTATGAAGCACTGTTTTTGGTCAATATGAATTTTCATCTGTGAATGTGTGCTCCATCCCAAATTTGCTCTAAAAACACTTAAGTTTTAATCGTGTCTACAGTTTAAGTAAACCAAGTGATACAGGATAGAAATTACATGCAAATGAAGCTGATTCTCTGTGAATCATGATGGCAGCTTGGTGGTGCTGTTTGCACCAGTGCGTGGGTTCTTATCTAAGCATGTGAAATGCTCTTCCTTTTAAACATACTAGAAATCAGTTTCTCTTGGCTTTATACAGGATCCAATGCAAAATAATCAAATCCTATGCCATAACATACTTTGCCAGTTTCTAGAGGTGAGATTAGCAGAAAGAAGTTTGGGACTGTTGCTTCAAAAATTAGTGGAAAATTCAAAACATACTCAAAAGTAGATAACATTCCAGTGTTCCAGCATCAATGGCCATCTACTTATGGTCTATTTTGTGTCATGTCATCTATTATCCCTTTCTTTCCAACTACTCTCAACGTGCTAATTTGCTGGTTTATACTCCAGCTTTTATCATCCTAATAGCTTCAGAGTTCTTCAGCTGATTCTGATAATTAGCTTTTAAAAATTACCTTCTTAAAGAACCTTTAGTCTGTTCTTTTTCTTAGCTTTTTTCCAGTTATTTTGTTAACCACATAATTGCTTTCCATATTATTGTTTAATTTCTCTTTTTTAATACTGAATATTAAAAAAAATCCTTTAGAGAACCTACAACAGATTTTCTATCTGCATAGGTTGATAGCTCTTGAGACAGTCATCTTTTCTACTAAACTGTTGAGATTTTAAAATGGACATCTATTTTAAAATACTTAAGAATAACTTAAGAGCAACAAGGTTGGATTTAAAATTCAAATTTAGAACAGTGTATTAATTTCCAGTTTCTTTCAAGCAGTAGATTGTCTAAATCAGATCCATGTCCACTGTGACATTCCAGGGCAATTTCTCAACTCAGGAGTTCCTGTGGTCCAAGGCAGTGTAGAGACTGTGATCTTGATAATTCAGAAGCTCTAATCCAGTTTGTCTAAAGCTAGGTGTTAGATCTGAAAGGGAGCTCTATAGAGGACTAACAGGAGGACTCTGAGACAAGTCTGGAAATGCTCTTCCCTTAAGTTCTCAGTAACTACCCAAACAGAAACCCAGACAAATCCTGTAGTACAGACTTCTGGGCTGTCTGTCATGTGTAGAGGGAAAGGAACAGATAGATTTTTTTTCCCTACTAGGTACAAGCCTGCTGCTCTTAAAGTCATGTCTCAAGTATGTAGCCTCCTCCACATGAGGTAATTCAACTACCAGAGTAATCCTCTTATGTTTGGAGACTTCCTGCTTAAAATGATTTGATGGCTTTTAATTATCATCAAAATAAAACCTAATATTTTTAAGTCAGCTTTATAAATCCTGTATAACCAGGGTGTGCTTCTCTTAACCTCCCTTGAATCTTTAGGTACTACCCAACTGGACTGCTTCCTGCCTCTGAAATACAAATGGTCTTTTCTCCTCCTTTAAACTCTTATGTCATTGTCCCCAAGTGGCCCCCTTTTTTTTTTTTTTTCTGTCATCCAAGATGTGATAGTCCTGATGCATTTTGAATCATAAAGGAGTGGGCAATGAGAAAACATACTTAGCAAGCTGGAGGAAGGAGTTGAAATGCTTGACAGAGGCTGAGGATGAATGTGTATGTGATCCTCCTTCCTGCTACAGCTTTCTGTTAACCCCCACCTCAGCTCAATTTTACTGTTTCTTTTCTCCTTTCTCTCACTGTCATGCCAAACTGTGAGAAAAGCCTGAGATAATGGGCCCTGTGACTACATGTTTTGTTACTTGTTATGTGACTTTTTTGTTGCATAGAAACTGTCCTCTGCTTTTGTCTCCTTGGGAATCCTAATTTTTTTGGAAATAATTCTTATAATGTGGTGAGGTATTTGCCCCTCCTTCCATTCTAAAAACAAACAAACAAAAAAACAAAGCCATCTTCATCTCTTCTGTGCTTTTTTTGGCTTCTGAACTCCATTCTCCAGACCATCATTTTAGGACCTTTGACTAGCTGTTCTGAGTTTTGACATTTAACTATATACTATCAATTCAAATAGTTTGTCCTCACGCATCATGTTTTCTTACTTGTTGGCCATAGAGTATATGATTTTCTAATAATAAATTCCTATTATTTCTAATAATAATAGATTTTCTAATCTTACTGCAAAATGAAGTTGTAGTGATTGCTCTCTTGAATGAGGCTACTGGAAATCACCATCACCTTTAATCAAATATCTAGCTTCACTGAAAGTTGATGCTGCTGCTGCTAAGTCGCTTCAGTCATATCCGACTCTTTGTGACCCCATAGACGGCAGCCCACCAGGCTCCTCTGTCCCTGGGATTCTCCAGGCAAGAGTACTGGTGTGGGTTGCCATTTCCTTCTCCAATGTATGAAAGTGAAAGTGAAGTCGCTCAGTCGTGTCTGGTTCTTTGCAACCCCATGGACTTTAGCCCACCAGGCTCCTCTGTCCATGGGATTTTCCAGGCAAGGGTACTGGAGTGGATTGCCATTGCCTTCTACAGAAAGTTGATGAGCGGCCTTTAAATGTCCTGACTTGGCACTTGTTCACGCAGTCAGTCCTTACAGTCATGCCTTCATCATTTTATTGAGGGATAGCAGGTTGCCTCGTAAAATAAAATCTTTAAGATTTAAAATTGTGCTTCTGCCTAGTGTAAAATCCTTAACTCTTTATGTGTATAACTATTGTCATAAGCATTAGAGAAAACTTTTCTCACTATTCTAATTGGAATTTTTGCACTGAATATTCTCTAATATTAATATAAAATTCTAAAATTCTGTGCAGGATTTAAAAAAAAGTATCAGTTTATTTCAAACATAGTTTCCATCTCTTGCCATTTTTCAGGCATGGTGTGCATAAAACAATATTAGTTAACAATGCTGAGTTACCTTTCAACTTCTTTCATTCCTTCAAGCTGTGGGTGTTGATCATCATTTTTAATTTTGAAATAACAAAACTGATATCACATGGGCAATCAAAGCTACCTAATGGCATTAAAAGAGTTAATACTTTTTAAATCTTTTCCAATCCTGTTAAACTTTGAATTATGTGTGACTTTAGCAAAGTCCATGAATTCCAGGTTCCTCATCTGAATAATCATCTTTAGGATCACTATGGAGAAGGCGATGGCACCCCACTCCAGTACTCTTGCCTGGAAAATCCCATGGACGGAGGAGCCTGGTGGGCTGCAGTCCATGGAGTTGCAAAGAGTTGGACGCGACTGAGCGATTTCACTCACTTTTCACTTTCATGCATTGGAGAAGGAAATGGCAACCCACTCCAGTGTTCTTACCCGGAGAATCTCAGGGACAGTGGAGCCTGGTGGGCTGCTGTCTATGGGGTCGCACAGAGTCGGACACGACTCAAGTGACTCAGCAGCAGCAGCAGCAGCAGGATCACTATGGGTTACATGATGCAGCATGTACAATTATGGGGCTTACATTCTTAGACTTAATTGTCTCATGCTCTTCCTTCCCTCTCTTAACCTCTGCCCTGTATAATCTTCAACATCTTAAGAAAAAGGATTGTTAAAGTTTAGTGAACAGGTTATTTTAAAACAGGGTGGGAAGAGACTTACAGATCTAGACACTCCTTGATCTTCTGTGCCTGAGTTCAACTTGGCTTACCTTCTAATTGGTAAGGACCCTTATTTATATCATCTTACTGCTATTCTACTACTACTAATGATAATGATCACTGTTAACACTCACTGCAGTGCATGTAATCTTTACAAGAACTGAGAGTCGGTATTTATATCTACAATGTACGTATGGTAAAACCAAGGAAAAGGATGCTAAGAGTTGCCCAAAGTGTCCAAATAAGCTCCCAGGTGGTCTGACCATGAATGTGACACTGAAAGGTTGCCTCTCCCTGTCCCTCGTATTTCCTCTCCACAGCACAGCATCGGGAAGAGCTTGTCTTTAGAGGCCTGCTGTCTGGGGTTAAATCCTGGTGGTGTTCTCCAGTGTGTGAACTTGAGACGCTAAACTTTTCTGTGACTCAGTTTATGATCTGTAAAATGAGTAGCATTTATAAGATCTTACTGAAGAAGTATATTTAAGTGCTTTGGTCAATGGTTGGTACAAGAGAAATGACGAATAAGTTAGCTATTTCTGCCAATGGTTAGAAACACCCATTGTCTTTTCTTCTCTGCTTTGAGGCTCTCTGGAAAGCATTCATGTAAATTTTCTTTCTTTCTTTTTTTTTTTTTTCCAAGTAAGACTTTTTTTCCTTCCATGATCCTGATCCTTAGAAACAGTTAGTTACCACTAACTAGTAGGAGTCTGCAGCCCAAGATGACCATGATACTGGACTTCCTCTTAAACTCCCTTGGTCCCATTCATGACTCACCTAAGCGAGTATGTAACGCCCAGCCCGACTACACTATATTAAAGTGAATTCAGACAACAAGCAGGACTTTTTTTTTTTTTTTAGAGGACATTGTTTTAATGGCTCTAGCTTTAGTGGAGAAGAATTTATTTAGCCCTTTAAAGCTCTAAAATGGAAGCTAGATCTTTTTCCTCCTAAGACCTTTCCTTGCTGACATAACAAAGGCCTGCCCTAGAAACAATTCTAATAAAAATTATGTTTGAAAGAATGCAGTGACAACAAAACATCTAGCAAAAGCTGACAAGAATATTTCCTGATAGTTTGGATATGCTAAAAAAAGAATAAGCTGTGGAAAATTCTGAAAAAGATGGGAATACCAGACTACCTGACCTGCATCTTGAAAAATCTGTATGCAGGTTAGGAAGCAACAGTTAGAACTGGACATGGAACAACAGACTGGTTCCAAATCAGGAAAAGAGTACGTCAAGGCTGTATAGTGTCACCCTGCTTATTTAACTTATATGCAGAGTACATCATGAGAAATGCTGGGCTGGACGAAGGACAAGCTAGAATCAAAATTGCTGGGAGAAATATCAATAACCTCAGATGACATGGCAGAAAGTGAAGAACTGGAGAGCCTCTTGAGGAAAGTGAAAAAGGAGAGTGAAGAAGTTGGCTTAAAGCTCAACATTCAGAAAACGAAGATCATGGCATCTGGTCCCATCACTTCATGGCAAATAGATGGGGAAACAGTGAAAACAGTGTCAGACTTTATTTTGGGGGGCTCCAATATCACTTCAGGTGGTGATTACAGGCATGAAATTAAAAGATGCTTGGAAATAACTCCTTGGAAGGAAAGTTATGACCAACCTAGAGAGCATATTAAAAAGCAGAGACAGTACCTTTGTCAACAAAGGTCTGTCTAGTCAAGGCTATGGTTTTTCCAGTAGTCATGTATGCATATTAGAGTTGGACTACAAAGAAGGCTGAGCACTGAAGAATTGATGCTTTTGAACTGTGGTGTTGGAGAAGACTCTTGAGAGTCCCTTGGACTGCAAGGAGGTCCAGCCAGTCCATCCTAAAGGAGATCAGTCCTGAGTGTTCATTGGAAGGACTGATGTTGAAGCTGAAACTCCAATACTTTGGCCACCTGATGCAAAGAGCTGACTCATTTGAAAAGACCCTGATGCTGCGAAAGATTGAAGGTGGGAGGAGAAAGGTCTATAGAGGATGAGATGGTTGGATGACATCAGTGACTCAATGGACATAAGTTTGAGTAAACTCCGGGAGTTGGTAACAGACAGGGAGGCCTGGCGTGCTGCAGTCGCAAAGAGTCAGACACGACTGAGTGACTGAACTGAACTGACTGAAAAGGAGAAAATCACTAGATCTATAGATAAGAGTGTCTGTAGAACAATTGAATTTGGCAAATACAGTTGACCTTTTGTATCTGCAGGTTCCACATCTGCAACTATGGATCAAAGATTTTCAAACATCCCAGGGAATGTCACAAAAGCATAATATGAGTCTGCCATTCTGATAACTATTTACATAGCATCTACATTGTATTTTAGGTATTATAAGTAATCTAGAGAATTACTTAAATTCTTATATCTAATTTAAAGAATAAATCATGTATATAGATTATATGCAAATTCCACATTGTATAAAAGGGATGTAAGCATCCATAGGTTTTGGTATTGATGAAAGTCTGAAACCAATCCCCCTTAAATAGCAAGGGACACACGTACATGGCTGCCTATATGAGTAAGTCTAGAGTATGTTACATATAATTCAGGAATTGAGAAGAAACTTTCCTGTCATGCTAAAATAATAGTCTTGGGTCCCACTTTCTTCTCTAGGTATACAAGAAGAATTGTTGGGATAGATGGCTTCTTATCTACAAGGTCAACAACTCAAAGCTATTAAAATCAATGATGATACACGCTCCCTCTAAATATCATAGACAATGATAACATAGATATATGCAGTCCCCAGTTCTACCTCAAATAAAAATTTTATCATAACTCTGTATAAATCGTCATCAGATTTACCAAATACTATATTTCATGGCTTATTTATTATTTCATTTGATTTTTATATTAGCATAATATGCATTTATACTCAGGTTTGCCTACCTCCTACTTCCCAGTGTCATAACATTTATCACACTGTATTACCAGTCAATTAAGTAATTATCATCAGGGCAAAAGCAATACTTGATCCAGGCTTTAGTTCACAGCTTGGAGCACAGTGCCTGTTATATTGTGAGCTTCACTTAATGTCTGAATGAATCTTTACTAATCTGTTTGGAAGTTTAAACCTTTTGTGGAAATAGGCTAACTTTATCATACCTTTCCTAAGTGACTAAAAATAGAAAAAAAAAAAAAAGACACTAGAAAGTCTTTCTGATTTATTCCAAGATTCAGTCAAAACGATCATTTCAGCAAATATATTGTCCATCATTTCTCAAACAAGGAATAGATGAGGAAGGCATGTTTGCTGTATCTCAAATTTCTTGGTTTTTTAATTTGTAATTCTAGAGTTGGAAGATACATACATTGGCAATTATAGTTGAGAAAACAATGTCTCCTTGTGAGACACTCAAAAATACAAATTGTAAATATATGCATATGTTTAAGTGATATTGAATGCTCACTTAACCCAAGTTTTAATTCATTGGTGAAAAGGAATATTGGTATTAAACTACTAATAGATATTTTGAGGATTTTGAGAAAATTCATGCTAAGCCTTCAACAATAATAGTATTAGCCAATAACATGTAAATATATATCCATTTTCAGTTCAGTTCAGTTGCTCAATCGTGTCCGACTTTTTGCGACCCCATGGACCTCAGCATGCCAGGCCTCCCTGTCCATCACCAACTCCCGGAATTTACTCAAACTCATGTCCATTGAGTCGGTGATGCCATCCAACCATCTCATCCTCTGTCATCCCCTTCTCCTCCCACCTTCAGTCTTTCCCAGCATCAGGGTCTTTGACAATGAGTCAGCTCTTTGCATCAGATGGCTAAAGTATTGGAGTTTCAGCTTCAGCATCAGTCCTTCCAATGAATATTCAGGACTGATTTCCTTTAGGATAGATTGGTTGGATCTCCTTGCAGTCATTATTATGACAATGTCAAATGAGCATGACACTTCATATGTTTCCATCTTTCCACTATCTCTTCTCTGCCTTAAGGTATATGCTCTATGAGCATTAAAGTACTTATTGTTTCAGAACACACTTTGATGCTTCTAATCCACTGCCATTGGTGATGCTGTCTCTTCTACTGGGAATAACCTCTTGTTTGAATTCACCATAGTATGCATTCATCACTTAGTATGCTAAAAGCTCCCAGTGTGATTAGGATGCCTCATGCATATTACTTGGTATATATGTGTTTCGATTGCATCTTTATTTTTATCGTATCATACATTTCCACACATCCCTACATTGCTCTTGTCCCATATTATACTCTATTATACTCAAACAGTTTTTAGTGTTTTAAGGGAAATGATTATGTCTTGATATGTTCTATACCCATATATCATTCAATAAGTGTTAAATGAAAAGATAAAAGATAAGTGAAAGGGTTTTGAAATATCTCCATCTTTTTATCTTAATGGAATTCTCACTGTAGGGGCAATACTGGGGCTTTTATCTTGATTATGCATGTGAGACAACTGAGACTCAGTGATGGATCCAAGAATATATCAAGAGCCTTATTTTAAATAATCCATTCTGGAATTTTAATGTACTATGACTACATACAGTACCACAGTGGGTACATATCAGATATACAGCTGAAGCAGTGAATTGAAGACAATCTAAATCTTCTTACATTTTCCTATTTTACCTTGTTTGCAAAAATTAAAAATATATATGTATAGTACAGAAATAATTTGTCCTTAGATACAGATCTGTATCCAAAGAGACTTTCAAAATCACCTCTTGACTTGTATTCAGCATTTTGTTAGGTTTTATTTTATGTTTCTGGAATTTTAGATGCACTATGAAGAGGGCTAAGCTCTCAGCTAGCATGGGGAAAGAATAATGTTAATATCACTGAGAAAAGCATCATGGCCAGGACTGACGTCCTGCTTCCTTTTCTGTGTGCCACCCCCACCCCCCAAATAATTCTGCGGAAGACAAACTGCTTTTTTTTTTTTTTTCCCAAAAAATTGCTATTTAATTTACTTATTAAAAAATTTTATTGAAGTATAGTTGATTTACAATGTTTTAATTTCTGCTGCACAGCAAAGTGACTCTGTGTGAAAGTATCATGGCTCAGTCGTGTCTGATTCTTTATGACTCCATGGACTGTATCTGGTCAGGTTCCTCTGTCCATGGAATTCTCCAGGCAAGAATACTGGAGTGACTAGCCATTTCCTTCTCCAGGGGATCTTCCTGATCCAGGGATCGAACTCAAGTCTCCCACTTTGCAGGCAGATTCTTTACTATCTAAGTCAGTAGTTCAGTTCAGTTGCTCAGTCGTGTCTTACTCTTTGCAACCCCATGGACTGCAGCACACCAAGCTTCCCTGTCCTTCACCATCTCCCTGAGCTTGCTCAAACCCATGTCCATCGAGTTGGTGATGCCATCCAACCATCTCATCCTCTGTCATCCCCTTCTCTTCTTGCCTTCAATCTTTCCCAGCATCAGGGTCTTTTCAAATGAGACAGTTATTTGCATCAGGTGGCCAAAGTAGGAAAACCATGTGTGTTGTGTGTGTGTGTGTATTCTTTATTATATTTTCCATTATCGTTTATCACTGTTAATATACCCTGTGCTATACATTAGAACCTTGTTGTGAAAGGTTGTTGCTGAACCATGAAAAGACGCCACGATTCTTGGCCTCCGGAGGAGATGAATTCAATCCGGGGCCAGAGATGAGGCTTGATTGCTCAGAGCTTTTGTGTAATAAAGTTTTATTAAAATTTAAAGGAGATAGAGTAAGCTTCTGACATAGGCATCAGAACAGGGCAGAAAGAATATCCCCCTGCTAGTTTTTAGCTAGATGTTATATAGTCACTGCTGCTGCTGCTGCTGCTGCTAAGTCGCTTCAGTCGTGTCTGACTCTGTGCGACCCCGTAGACGGCAGCCCACCAGGCTCCTCCGTCCCTGGGATTCTCCAGGCAAGAACACTGGAGTGGGTTGCCATCTCCTTCTCCAATCCAGGAAAGTGAAAAGTGAAAGTGAAGTCGCTCAGTCATGTCCGACTCGTAGCGACCCCATGGTCTGCAGCCTACCAGGCTCCTCCGCCCATGGGGTTTTCCAGGCAAGAGTACTGGAGTGGGGTGCCATATATAGTCACTAGCAGTCTGTTAATGAAAGAAAGGAATGTCTTAAAACTCAGAGAATGGCACCAGGTCCCTCATCCATAAAATGTATTTTGGGATAATCTTGGCACCAGATGAGTCATCCCGGGCCACAAAATGATTGACTTGAATCTTGTAGAAAGGCAGATTACCATACAAATAGTTTCATTTACATAGATTAGGGGAACAATGTCTGCTAAGTCGCTTCAATCTTGTCCGACTCTGTGTGACCCCATAGACGGCAGCCCACCAGGCTCCGCCGTCTCTGGGATTCTCCAGGCAAGAACACTGGAGTGGGTTGCCATTTCCTTCTCCAATGCATGAAGTGAAAAGTGAAAGCGAAGTCACTCAGTTGTGTCCAACTCTTAGCGATCCCATGGACTGCAGCCTACCAGGCTCTCCGTCCATGGGAGTTTCCAGGCAAGAGTACTGGAGTGGGGTGCCATTGCCTTCTCCAACAATGTCTGAGTAAAACATAATGGTTTGTCGGTTCTGAGCCATTAGAGTGGGGTAAATGCATAGTATATTAACATAGCTTAATACAAACATTTCCATAAGAAAAATGCATTGGTTAACTCAAAGTTTGAGAATAGTTGACTTCAGGTGGAACCAGATGTCATTATGGCAGCACAGTATTTTAAGAGAAACCTCCTTTTTAAACTTCTATAAAGAAGGGAAAAATATATATATATCACTGGTTTGTGTCCTCCTGCTGCTTAAGAGAGAGCTGAAAAATGTCTGACACTTGCAGCCTATTTCCTCCGTTTGGAGACCCGTGGCCTTCCTGCCTGTTGCCCTCTCAGTTGTTTAATCAAAAAACTTTTTTAATATAATTTAGATTTTAGGTTTCAAAGGAATGACCAAAGATAAAGTAATAATTTTAACACAAATTAAAATGTAAAAACAATGATATTTTGTAAGTAGAAAGATGAGTTGTATTTCCATTACCCTAAATTAGAGATTCTGTTAATCAATGAAACATGTCCTTTCCACATAGAAATTGCATGGCAATTATAGGGTGAACTCAGGAAATTAGTTTAAAGCAGATAAGCCTGAATTATCTTTGTCACTATAAGATCCTTATTTCTCCATGTAATTAAATGTGAATTATAGTTTAAAATGTTAATAAAGAACCCACCTAAATTACTCACACATTATAGAAATGGCTTTCCGTTGAGTACTTTCAACTGTGATTATTTTCATCTTAAAACGTAGATTGATCCAAGTACACATGGGACTTTTGATGAACATTTTAAGCTGCAAAGCTCTTTGATTTTGCATTTTACTTTCAGTATTTTTTTTCTAAAATTCTGTTTGTGTGAACAACTTGCCTTTTTTTTTTTTTTGTACTTCTCTAAATGAATTATGGAGACAAAGCAAAGCTAGCAATATTCTTCCTCTAATATTTAAACCATCGAGCGATTCTGCTTTAGATTCAGGAAGAAAATCTTTTTATAAAGAAGGGATTCTATTACCCCTTATGGGCCACAAATACTGTAGAATTGAATACAACAACAAACTATGTTAACACTTTAGGGTTTCTACAGCTCACTACTTCAGCTCTATGTCTGCTATGTATGCTTGCCCTGTGTACTTATCCTACTGCTGGGCAGAGAACATGCTGGATTGAAATAGCACCATCGGCAGAAAAAACTCACTCCAAAATGCATTCCATGTAATCTATTTCCCCTTTGGGAGACATGCCCAAATGTACTTTTGTCTGCTTTCACTTTTCCTTTGATTTTAGCTCATGTGCTTAATTCAGGTCCTTTCATCCACTGGCCTCAGGACCATTTTTGCCTGGGTAATTTTGACGTCTAATTATAAAACCCCAATTAAACCCACTTCCAAGCCTGCTTTTCCTACCTTTGAGACTCCCTGATAATATCACCAATTGCTAGTCGCACAAATCATCTGTAGTGACTGTATCAGTTTACCTTCCTAGCTATTGCTCTGTATTTTCAACACTTTTATTTATTTATTTTGTTTAGTTTTAGCCATTCTAGAAGGAAGATGTATTGTGTCTAATATGTATGTTGTCTTAATTTTTTTTCTTTATTTAATGCAAATGATATTGCTAATCTTTTGTTTGCCATCTACTTATTTTCTCTGAAGTGTTCAGATACCTGTTTTTCACTAGGCTGGTTTACTTACCATTGAGTTTTAAGACTTCTTTGTATATTTGATAAAAGTTATTTGTCAGATAAGTGCTTTGTTAATAGTCCCAAACTGCAGCTTCTTTGATTCTCTCATTCCTTTTAAAGAATAGAATTGTTTTAGTTATGTTAAAGTACAATTTATCATTTTTGCCCCCCATTGGTATATCATGCTTTTGGTGTTGTAGCTAAATAATCACTGCTGAATTCAAGGTTACGTAAATTTTCTGTGTTCTAGAAGTTTTACAGACTAGTTACTATTTAGATCTATAATCCAATTTTAATCACATATTTTGAAAGAAGATCTATGTCTAGATTTGAAATATGTATTTTTAACATGAGTGTCCAGTTGTTCCAGTATAGCTTATTTAAAAGTTATCCTTTTTTGATTCAATTGTCACTGCATCTTCATCAGATATCAATTAGATTCATGTGAATCTTTCTGATCTTTCTATTCTGTTCTTTTAATCTATATGTGTTATTTCATCACTACCATGTTATCTTGATTATTGTAGCTTTATAGTAAGTCTTGAAGTTGGGTTGTTTCAGTTTTCAATCTTTGTTCTTATTATCGTGTTTTCTAGTCTGGATTTTTTCATCTTTATATATGAATTTTAGAATTTGTTAATATCTACAAAATAGCTTGCTGGAATATTGATTGAGTTCATTACTTCTATATATCAAGTTGGGAAGAACTGACATATTAACAAGTGAATCTTCTCATCCATGAACATGGAATGTCTCTTCATTTATTTAAATCTTCATTGATTTTTCCAATAGAATTTTAAATCCTCTGTTAAATTTATAAATGCTTCAATTTTTAGTCTTTAAGTGGTACTTGGTTTTTCATTTCAAATTCCTAGTCCCTAAGGCAATGGCACCCCACTCCAGTACTCTTTGCCTGGAAAATCCCATGGATGGAGGAGCCTGGTAGGCTGCAGTCCATGGGGTCGCTAAGAGTTGGACACAACTGAGCGACTTCACTTTCATTTTTCACTTTCATGCATTGGAGAAGGAAATGGCAACCCACTCCAGTGTTCTTGCCTGGAGAATCCCAGGGGCGGGGGAGCCTGGTGGGCTGCCATCTCTGGGGTCACACAGAGTGGGACATGACTGAAGCGACTTAGCAGCAGCAGCAGCAGTGCTTTATAGAAAAACAATTACATTTTGTATGTTAACCTTATATCCTTATATTGTATAACCTTAGTATAATTGCTTAGTCCAGTAGTTTTTGTTTAAATTATTTGGGATTTCATATAGAGGTACTCATGTCCTCTGTTAACAAAAGTTGTATTTGCTCCTTCTAGATCTATGTACCTTTATTTCCTTTATTTCACTTGGGAGTACTTCCATTAAGATATTGAGAGTGATAGTGAGAGGGGCATCCATGACTTGTTCCTTATCTTAGGGGAAAAGTTTTTCACCAGTAAGTATATTAACTGTAGCATGTTTTGGGTAGATATCCTTTATCAAGTTAAGGAAGTTTTCCTCTGTTCCTAATTTGCTGTAAGCTTTTATCATGAAGGGTGCTGAGTTTCATTGTATGATCTTTCTGTGTCAGTTGATGGCAGTTTCCTTTTGCCTATTGATATGATGGGTTGTATTAGATTTTCTTACATTAGGTTAACATGTATACCTGGAGTAAATTCTACTTGGCCATGGTATATAGTTATTTGTATATTTTGTTGAACCTTATTTGATAACATTTTGAGAATTTTTACGTTTTTGATGAGAGAGATTGGCTAGTAGTTTTCTCTTCTTGAAATTTCTTTATCTGGTTGTGGTATTTTATGGTCTCCTAGAAAGAGGTAGTGGGTATTCTGTTTGTTTCTGGTTTGTAATTTCAATGATCATACTTTATTTTCAGATGTCCAATTTGAATATGTTTATAAATTTGCCTGGTGATTTCTTGTTTTTCTCATTTGTGTACAACTTTAATAATTCATTTTACAGTCTCTATCTATGTGGACTCTCACTTGTATCAACTGGTATTTTTAATTTTGGATTGTGCATTGTTTGACAGAACTTTATTTGTGGGATTTTTTTTTTATGATTGGATTTATTAATTACCTTATGCTGAGATTACTTTGGAAATTAACAGTTCTGTATCACTTTGTTTTTAATTGGTGAGGTCCTTCATAGAAGACTAATATAAACAAGTTTTGTATTTACACCCTCGTCAATAAGAATTTTTTTTATCAAAATTCATTTTCAACAAAATGTATAGCTCTTTATGGGCTTTAGCTTACTACAAAGTTCTAAGACTTTCAACCTAACCTGATCCTAAGCCTTTGTCTCATCCTATTTTTACTCTTAGCTGGTTCAAGAAAGTGGCAATTTAACTTTTCAGCATTGGTGTTAGGTAATTACATACCTACTTTTCATTAAATTTTCACTGAACATATATTGATACTTAATGATTACTATAATTCATTCATAAACTTGTGTTTTCTCTTGTGGTTGTGTGGAAGAAATTTTGCTTAATTCCTTCATTGCTAGAAAGTGAGATCTTTCATTGCTTTGACGTTTCTTTTACTGAAACATGGACATGTCTGTCACTATGTAAGTTTACCTCCTTAGAGATATTTCCCATGTCTCATTCACCTCACTATTTCCCATACTTCTGATCTGAAATGATTAATTGTGGGAAATGGATACTTCAGGAACACAACACTAAATAAATGGCAACCTTCTAAATCATGTCATACAACTTTTTGTTTTAGGTCTGATTCTTGTAGTAGTATTGGCTTCTTCCTACATGAAATATAGTCAATCAGTTTTGAAAAGTCATATGCACATATTAAAAGCAATCACACTCTGAATCCAAGTAGTGCTTGAGTGTTTTAAGCTTTTGTGTTCATGTAGAAATTCTGATCATCTGATCCATAATCTCAATACTCAATCTCTATAATTCTTCTGCCTTGGGAATTTTCAGAGCTTTTGTCTGTTTTTTGTTTAAGTCAGGGTTGAGATAATTTCCCCTCAGTATAATTTACATTTTCTCTTTTCCCCAGAAAGGACAAAGAGTAACATTATAAATGCTAAAGTTGAAAAGTAAAGTATTTCTTCAAAATGAGTTATTTTTAAAGAACAGGACATCATTCATGATACTGAAAAATTTTGAAACATAAACAAAGGCTAGAAATAATTCCATTTAATATACTGTAAAAGATTAAAAGCAAACAAAACAGGAGGCTTGGTGGAAAATACGCTATCTTAAAAGGTTTTATTCTAATTATAATATTACTATGCAAAATATCTTGGCTATCTGTTGAATAGTACTACTGATGCTGTTTCAGGAATACATAGTTACACTCAGTCCTGAAAAATCTTTATCTTTTGAGAGGAACATTATTTTCTTAATGGTACAGAATATATTCAGAGTTATGTGTTGTGGGTAAGGTTGGTGATAGAGAAACAAAATTTGAGCACCAAACTGGCAGGTAACAAAGCAGAAGGATAAAATCATTTTGTGATTCATAAAATTTAAAACATCACATAAATTAGAATTTTAATATTTTGAGAATCTGCCTTAAATGAATACATATTCTTTATTGCTTTACAATCTCTTGAGTACTTCTAGGATGATAGTCCACTCCAAATTCTGCTACTTAATACTCATTTATTCACTCATTCATTCTTTTTCAGTTAGATGTTTCCCATTTAGTGTTATAATGTAGATATTTTGACTCCTTGGCTGAGAGCTAAAGAGGATCTGACTACTTAGGTTTTCAATGCCTAGTTTATGATGAAAGGAAGTTAGTTCTCTGTCCTCTATTCCATTGCTTTGATAAAATGTAAGTTTTTTCAGCGTTTAATTTGGTTCAGTTCAGTTCAGTCGCTCAGTCAAGTCCCACTCCAGTGTTCTTGCCTGGAGAATCCCAGGGGCGGGGGAGCCTGGTGGGCTGCCATCTCTGGGGTCACACAGAGTGGGACATGACTGAAGCGACTTAGCAGCAGCAGCAGCAGTGCTTTATAGAAAAACAATTACATTTTGTATGTTAACCTTATATCCTTATATTGTATAACCTTAGTATAATTGCTTAGTCCAGTAGTTTTTGTTTAAATTATTTGGGATTTCATATAGAGGTACTCATGTCCTCTGTTAACAAAAGTTGTATTTGCTCCTTCTAGATCTATGTACCTTTATTTCCTTTATTTCACTTGGGAGTACTTCCATTAAGATATTGAGAGTGATAGTGAGAGGGGCATCCATGACTTGTTCCTTATCTTAGGGGAAAAGTTTTTCACCAGTAAGTATATTAACTGTAGCATGTTTTGGGTAGATATCCTTTATCAAGTTAAGGAAGTTTTCCTCTGTTCCTAATTTGCTGTAAGCTTTTATCATGAAGGGTGCTGAGTTTCATTGTATGATCTTTCTGTGTCAGTTGATGGCAGTTTCCTTTTGCCTATTGATATGATGGGTTGTATTAGATTTTCTTACATTAGGTTAACATGTATACCTGGAGTAAATTCTACTTGGCCATGGTATATAGTTATTTGTATATTTTGTTGAACCTTATTTGATAACATTTTGAGAATTTTTACGTTTTTGATGAGAGAGATTGGCTAGTAGTTTTCTCTTCTTGAAATTTCTTTATCTGGTTGTGGTATTTTATGGTCTCCTAGAAAGAGGTAGTGGGTATTCTGTTTGTTTCTGGTTTGTAATTTCAATGATCATACTTTATTTTCAGATGTCCAATTTGAATATGTTTATAAATTTGCCTGGTGATTTCTTGTTTTTCTCATTTGTGTACAACTTTAATAATTCATTTTACAGTCTCTATCTATGTGGACTCTCACTTGTATCAACTGGTATTTTTAATTTTGGATTGTGCATTGTTTGACAGAACTTTATTTGTGGGATTTTTTTTTTATGATTGGATTTATTAATTACCTTATGCTGAGATTACTTTGGAAATTAACAGTTCTGTATCACTTTGTTTTTAATTGGTGAGGTCCTTCATAGAAGACTAATATAAACAAGTTTTGTATTTACACCCTCGTCAATAAGAATTTTTTTTATCAAAATTCATTTTCAACAAAATGTATAGCTCTTTATGGGCTTTAGCTTACTACAAAGTTCTAAGACTTTCAACCTAACCTGATCCTAAGCCTTTGTCTCATCCTATTTTTACTCTTAGCTGGTTCAAGAAAGTGGCAATTTAACTTTTCAGCATTGGTGTTAGGTAATTACATACCTACTTTTCATTAAATTTTCACTGAACATATATTGATACTTAATGATTACTATAATTCATTCATAAACTTGTGTTTTCTCTTGTGGTTGTGTGGAAGAAATTTTGCTTAATTCCTTCATTGCTAGAAAGTGAGATCTTTCATTGCTTTGACGTTTCTTTTACTGAAACATGGACATGTCTGTCACTATGTAAGTTTACCTCCTTAGAGATATTTCCCATGTCTCATTCACCTCACTATTTCCCATACTTCTGATCTGAAATGATTAATTGTGGGAAATGGATACTTCAGGAACACAACACTAAATAAATGGCAACCTTCTAAATCATGTCATACAACTTTTTGTTTTAGGTCTGATTCTTGTAGTAGTATTGGCTTCTTCCTACATGAAATATAGTCAATCAGTTTTGAAAAGTCATATGCACATATTAAAAGCAATCACACTCTGAATCCAAGTAGTGCTTGAGTGTTTTAAGCTTTTGTGTTCATGTAGAAATTCTGATCATCTGATCCATAATCTCAATACTCAATCTCTATAATTCTTCTGCCTTGGGAATTTTCAGAGCTTTTGTCTGTTTTTTGTTTAAGTCAGGGTTGAGATAATTTCCCCTCAGTATAATTTACATTTTCTCTTTTCCCCAGAAAGGACAAAGAGTAACATTATAAATGCTAAAGTTGAAAAGTAAAGTATTTCTTCAAAATGAGTTATTTTTAAAGAACAGGACATCATTCATGATACTGAAAAATTTTGAAACATAAACAAAGGCTAGAAATAATTCCATTTAATATACTGTAAAAGATTAAAAGCAAACAAAACAGGAGGCTTGGTGGAAAATACGCTATCTTAAAAGGTTTTATTCTAATTATAATATTACTATGCAAAATATCTTGGCTATCTGTTGAATAGTACTACTGATGCTGTTTCAGGAATACATAGTTACACTCAGTCCTGAAAAATCTTTATCTTTTGAGAGGAACATTATTTTCTTAATGGTACAGAATATATTCAGAGTTATGTGTTGTGGGTAAGGTTGGTGATAGAGAAACAAAATTTGAGCACCAAACTGGCAGGTAACAAAGCAGAAGGATAAAATCATTTTGTGATTCATAAAATTTAAAACATCACATAAATTAGAATTTTAATATTTTGAGAATCTGCCTTAAATGAATACATATTCTTTATTGCTTTACAATCTCTTGAGTACTTCTAGGATGATAGTCCACTCCAAATTCTGCTACTTAATACTCATTTATTCACTCATTCATTCTTTTTCAGTTAGATGTTTCCCATTTAGTGTTATAATGTAGATATTTTGACTCCTTGGCTGAGAGCTAAAGAGGATCTGACTACTTAGGTTTTCAATGCCTAGTTTATGATGAAAGGAAGTTAGTTCTCTGTCCTCTATTCCATTGCTTTGATAAAATGTAAGTTTTTTCAGCGTTTAATTTGGTTCAGTTCAGTTCAGTCGCTCAGTCAAGTCCTACTCTTTGTGACTCCACGCACTGCAGCAGGCCAGGCCTCCCTATCCATCACTAACTCCCAGAGCTTGCTCAAACGCATGTTCATAGAGTCGGTGATGCCATTCAATCATCTCATCCTCTGTCACCCCCTTCTGCTCCTGCCTTCAAGCTTTCCCAGCATCGGGGTCCTTTCCAGTGAGTCAGTTCTTCCCATCACGTGGCCAAAATATTGAAGCTTCAACTTCAGCATCAGTCCTTCAAATAAGTAATCAGGACTTATTTCTTTAGAATAGACACGTTTGATCTCCTTGCAGTCCAAGGGATTCTCAAGAGTCTTCTCTAGCACCACAGTTCAAAAGCATCAATTTTTTTGCTCAGCTTTCTTCAGTCCAACTCTTACATCCATAATGAATACTGGAAAAACCATAGCTTTCACTAGATGGACCTTTGTTGGCAAAGTAATGTCTCTGCTTTTAATTATGCCATCTAGGTTAATCATAGCTTTCTTCCAAGGAGCAAGCGTCCTTTAATTTCATGGCTGCAGTCACCATCTGCAGTGATTTTGGAGCCCAATAAAATAAAGTCTGTCACTGTTTTCATTGTTNGCCATCTAGGTTAATCATAGCTTTCTTCCAAGGAGCAAGCGTCCTTTAATTTCATGGCTGCAGTCACCATCTGCAGTGATTTTGGAGCCCAATAAAATAAAGTCTGTCACTGTTTTCATTGTTTCCCCATCTTTTGGCCATGAGGTGGTGGGATCAATTGCCATGATCTTAGTTTTTTGAATGTTGAGTTTTAAGCCAGCTTTTTCACTCTCCTCTTTCCCTTTCATCAAGAGGCTCTTTAGTTCCTCTGCACTTTCTGCCGTAAGGATGGTGCCATCTGCATATCTGAAGTTATTGATACTTTTCCCAACAATCTTGATTCCAGCTAGTGCTATATCCAGCTCGACATTTTGATGATGTACCCTGCATATAAATTAAATAATCAGGGTGACAATATACAGCCTTGATGTACTCCTTTCCCAATTTGGAACCAGTCTGTTGTTCCCTGTCTGCTTCTAACTTTCTTCTTGATCTACATACAGATATCTCAGAAGGCAAGTCAGGTAGTATGGTATTCCCATCTCCTGAAGAATTTTCCACAGTTTGTTGTGATCTACTCAAAGACTTTGGCATAATCAAAAAGGCAGAAGTAGATGTTTTTCTGGAATTCTCTTGCTTTGCCAGTGATCCAGTTGATGTTGGCAATTTGATCTCTGGTTCCTTTACCTTTTCTAAATCCAGCTTGAACACCTGGAACATCATATTTCACGTACTGTTGAAGTCTGGCTTGGAGAATTTTGAGCATTTGCTAGCGTGTGAGATGAGTGCAATTGTGCAGTAGTTTGAGCATTCTTTGGCATTGCCCTTCTTTGGGATTGGAATG